>MU226468.1:604917-616498 GCA_018584345.1 Thuja plicata
TTCCTAGGTACTATTTTGTAAGATTTTCTTAATGTTTTGAAACATATGCAATAAAACTAAATTAATTAAAACTAAATAACATTTTCCTAATGTTTTGTAATAGTTTCCTAATGTTTTGTAACATTTTCCTAATGTTTTACATAATAGTTTCCTAACATGTTTTGTAATAGTTTTCTAATGTTAAATGTAACATTTTTCTAATGTTTTGTAATAGTTTCATAATGTTTTGTAACATTTTTCTAATTTTTTTATAACAGTTTCCTAATGTTTTGTAACATTTTTCTAATATTTTATAACAGTTTCCTAATGTTTTGTAACATTTTTCTAATGTTTTGAAACATGTAATAAAACTAAATTAATTAACTAACTAACTAACATATGATTCTAACTAAAAAATAAATTTAAATCCACATTAAACAATATTTTATATTTTCCAAAATTATAAATAACAAAATAAAAACAAAAAACATCAAATAATAGTATAATTACATTAATTTAACATAACAAAATTATTAAACATTAAAAAATATTAAAAAAACATTTTACAAAAAAAAAAAAAAAAATTCCTACCTATTTTTGGCCGAAGTACCCCTATTCCGCTCCTCAAATCGTGGAAGGTGCTTAGTGCAAATGAGCCGCTCTAACCGATTTTGGGGTTTATATTGATTTTGATGGTTCCGGCCGAACCTGGTCTGCCGAAAGTGTTTCGGCCGGACCAGGTTCGACCGAAACCCCTCTGCCACATCGACGCCACTTGGCACCGCGTGTACGCCACATATGTCCGGCCGAAATATGTCCGGCCAAAACATGTCAAATGGTCCCCGAGTGTGACACAGTTCTGTACTTTTACCCCCACATGACCTACTAAGGACTCAAATCAAACACAAATCTCTGACTTGGCTAAGGTAAGATACAAGCCAAAAACTTCTAAGGCTTGAGGATTGCCTAGGTGCTCCTGCACCATAAATCTTTTAATAGGGATACTTTACTCTCAGTACATCATTTGTGGGTGCTAATTCCCATCGGGGTTTTACCTTTATCAGGGTTTCCTTGACAACAAGTATTGTGTTATTGTGTTGGCATTTACTGTGTTATCATTTACATTAAAGTTTTAGTTTATAAAGATTAAATTTTAATATTTTGTATCACAACTGATTCACCCCCCTCTCAGTTGTGCTTGTGGACTGTTATTCCTAACATTTCCAACATATTTAACTTTGTCGATCTTTCAAGAAGTTGACAAAGTCACGAACCAACCAAAATAATAAACTTTAGAATCATACATATAGAACTTGTGTACACTTCACAAAGACGACAAACTAAAGAATGTTGTGACAAAAAGGAAAGAATCACTATTAAGGAAAGGAAAGGTTGGAGAACTTGCAAAAAAATCCCAACAAAAAGAGCACATTTGAGTTCTCAAAGCTCACAAACTTGTTGAAAATAAATCTATCACATTTGTGCAAGTTTTAAGCTATAGAACTTTGACATAAGGTTCAAGAAAACTTGACAATAGTGAAAAGGAGAGAAAGAAATGCAAAATTCTTTGTGATAAGGTTCAAGAAAACTTGAAAATATTGAAAAGGGGGTAATGGAATATTATTCTTTGTACCAAGGTTTAAGAAAACTCAACAAAATCTAAAAGTGGGGAAAAGAATACAAAGTTCTTCATTTGTATTACTTATTTTACACAAACATGCATTCCTAAGAGATGTTATGACATAATTGCTACAAATTTATTTGAAGAGATTGAAACAAAAAAAAAAAAATGGTGACATATTAGAACACATTAACTAAATTCACTAAAAACAATTAAAGAGAATTTGATCTTTTTTACACGAACAATGAGAAACTTTCAAAATATGTAATAAGGTTATGAACTAACCTTAATTAATAAAGTATGCAACAATATATTAAAATCTACAAAAAAAACCTCTGTGTTCAAGCTCCTTCCTTCACAAATCTAATTAAATGGCTAAAAATTGTTGAAAACTAGACAATCTTTGAAGTACATGATAAAAATTCTTAATGACAATGCCCTATAAATAAATAAAAAAGTTCGTTCATTGATTTTTGTTCTCAAATTTATAAATGCTAAAATAATTACAATATAATTTTTATATACAATATTTGATGCTATAATGAAGATAAGGATTGCATTTTACAGATGTTGATAATAAAAATTTGCTCTCAAATTCCAACAATTTCCTTCTCTACAATGTTATAATTAATAATATTTTTAATTTTGTTTCACGTGGAATAACTCATGAAATGACAAGTCGCATCTAAAAAATTTCTAGTTAGATATGATTGGCAATTACACAACAAAATGTTTAAAATATTGAGTTACACAACAACCATTATGAATCTCACGCCTTAATAAAAAAATAAAGTAACATTAAACAAATTGTAAAAATATATTTTATATACACCAACTTGGTAAAATTATCACTCCCTAGTTTAGTGTATGAAAATTAAACCTATTCGGTGCCTTACGGAATTTTGAAAGAGTCTAGAAAAATGAAAATATAATTTTTGAAACAAAATAGACCCTTAAAATGTTTCAAAGACTTTCAACAAATAAAATTTACAAATTTATAGAAAATTTAAAAAACTTAAATATTAAATTATTACTCTTAAAAAGGAGTTTATGGATCCCAAATTATTGACTATTTCAATTCAAGAGGTTTTAAAATAAAAACATTTTTCCATATTAAAACATTATAAAGATAACATCAAATTAGACTCATTCTTCAATTATAATGCTAATTACTCTTCATTACATTTATTTTTCATACTTTAGTCCAATAATTTCATAAATATATTGGCCTACAGTTTTTTCCTATTATTAATATAATTTAATTAATATTAAAATCACATACATTTAATTAATTAATCTAAATTAATGTTAAAATGGAAAAGGCCCCTTCAACTATTTTTTAAACAAAACCCAATTTCAATTTATGTATTTAAAGTTATTGCATTCATTAAAAAAATATAACTTGTTTAGAAAACCCTTTTAATAATTAACCCTTCTCTTACAATCAATGAAAATTAAATTTGATTACAGCAGTAGTTTTCTAAAAAGTACAGTAGTCTTTCTTTAGGTAATGCCAATCACTACTATTTCCCTCAATTTGTCATCAAGCGAGGTCTGCGCTTAAGCCTTTTTGCATTCCTCAAAAATAACAGAAATTTTTTATTTGGCAGCAAGCGAGCTTTGCGTTTCAGCCTATTCACACTCCCCAAAGTAAGAGTAATTTGTTTAAAAGCCTCCACAACTTTCTCTTGCTCTCCAATCACTAACTTTCCCCTCCCTAACTCCATACTGCTGGATTGCCGTTTGTCTTCGTTTACTGTTAGTCTGTACTCCTCTCTCATAAGCGAAGGTTGTGTGAAAACACCCAAGCATACCCATTTCCCCTCTCCCACAAACAAGGGATGAAAAAAATTGAAATCCAGACGGGCACTTGCTGAAGGGAAATTTATATGAAAACACACCATCGCTCACTGGTTGGAACAACGCCTCTGCCCGCCTTTTAAACTCAGCCCACCAATTCCGAGCTCTTCAGTAATCTTCTCCACGCATGAATAAACCAAAGTGAGACCAGGAAAGGCAAAAGAATTCATGACTGACTCCACACCACGCCGCATATCATTACGCATTCGGATGGCCATTTCTGCAAACATATAAAATTTACGGTCAATCAAAACATAGTCGAGATAATAAGTCGATGAATCTAAAGACTATTATTACCTTTTTAGTTTGAAGACAAGGCTCAAGTGCTGATATGTTACATGCTGCTGAGAGATATAGCCTCTGCAATCCCTCCATGTGTTCAATATTTATGGTTGTCATGTACCGGCAGGATAGTGCTCTCACCTTCTCCAATGATCTGCAATTTTCCTTTCGTTGGTCAGCAGTTTCTGTGATTTCAAATTGCCAAAGTTGCTGGGAAGTGCTGTTAGCTCACCACATGAACTTAGTTGGATGTACTCTTCTGGAAGACATTCTATAGGAATACATTCTATAGGAAGACACTTTATGCAGGTCGTGGAGCGGGTCAAGGATATCATTTTAAGTGTTTAAGCCATTTTATTGACCTCGGAAATCTGAGGAACTTTTGGGCACCTGTAAGATTAAGCTCCCTTAATTCCGAAGGAGTCTGCAGCCATGTTGAATTTCAATTCAGAGAAAATCGTGCAAATATTATGAAACAACTTACTAAACATGTGATTCTATAAATGTTGATACAGCAAACAAAAATACTTACATCGGCAGTGTCGTTCCACAGTTGTCCCAAGTAATAAGTATGTGGAAGCTCTAACACCCTCAAACTCTTCAAGATTAGCCACGAGGGAAGAGCTGTCCCAGGCATGTTGCGCCATCGCAGCCAGAGAAGGGCTGGAAATACTGTTGCTACTTCTTCGGTAAAATGATTCCCCTTCACAACATTGATAGAAGGTGTAAGGGCCTTAAACTTTGTAGAACATCCTTTCAAAAGCTCCAAACACTCTTCATAAGGTGTACCATGATGGGATGCGCACTCTTCATAGAAATCATCCGTCGCCACCTTAATCCCACGGATCAGCACTCCTTCCTGAATGGAAAATTGCAAACAATTAAGATAGCATTCTAATTAACAAACAAGGGTTTCATGCTGAGTATCATACAGCATATAAAACTATATATTAAGCTCACCATGTTCCGTTTCTGAATGTCCGTGATTTGCTGTGATGACCAAATGCGCAAGGGTGACCATCCCTTGGCGATTTGTCTTCCGAGATACCTCAGCTGATCATGCATTTTGATATAATTATGTTCGTCGACATCAACCAAACACTTATTTTCAAGCACTTCCAAACTATGCAACCCACTCCATCCTGACCCATCCCAAACTGCAACTGCCAAACTTTTCTCTTCTCCTATAAAAAAACAGGCTATATCTAAAAATACCTCTTTTTCCTCCTCGTCTAGTGCATCAAAGCTTATTTTAAGCTTCCCTTTAATGTCACTGGGCAATAATCTTGATGCCTTATTTAACTGAGATTCCCAATATTCTTTGGACTTCCGATAAAGCAGTCCTCCAAATATTTCAAGGGACAAGGGTAATCCATTGCAAATTTGGACGAACTTTTCAACAAAATCTTGAAATTCATCCGGAGGAGAAGGATTTAGAAAAGCATGCCAGCATAAAAGTTCTCTAGAATAAACAAGATGTAATCCTTTCATTTGATAAATGGAAGAGATGCCCCATGATTTAAGAACACCTAGTTCCCGACTGGTAACAATTATTAGACTACCTTGTCCAAAGATATCAATTCCATTTTTTCAGAAGAATCAAGTATACATTCAAAGTCATTTTCTGCCTCCTCAAGTCCCACTGGATGTTTGGCTACCACAAATTGCAACTCCTTTTCCATGTGTTTCATCACACAATTCACAATGCTCTTCAACAACATTCTGTCATCCCTAGACAAAAACAATCAGACGCAAATCATCTTCCAATTAGTCTAGTCCGAATAACAAATCAAAACCAAGAGAAATATAATCTATTTAGCAGATTTTAGCTATTAGACTAAACCAATTGTTTAAATCATGGAAGATGGATAGAAGGTAAATATATAAATATATAATTACATAGCAGGAAAAATCTTTTGGGAAAAAAATTGACATGAGATTTAAATGAAAAAAAGTGTATTTACAGATAAATTATAAAATACATAAGGTTATGTATAAGTTGACTAAGTTATTGTTAAGTTAACAATAAAACTTCATTGAATAATATGTAAGTAAAACTCTAGTTTTATTTTAATGATGTGAGTGGATGGTAAAATGCTATCAATATCAGAAGATATTTTCATCATATTGCTACTGTAGGTTTTTTATTTTTCTAGTTGGGTTTATTATTTTTCATTTTCCTTGGTTTTTTCTACATTTTTATTAAGCTTGCTTAAGATTAAATAAGGTGAGTATAATTAGTGGGTGGGTGATTTGAGGTGTTGACATTCAACAAGGGAAGTGTCATTTTCTATTTTGGGAACATGCTCTTGCTATCTTTATCCCACATAGTGGCCTCTCCCTATTGGTCAATTTTGCCACCTCGTCCCTCTCCCAGGTCTATCTAAGATCACTACCTTGCTTGTATTTTCATATAGTTGGAGATAGTAATCTAATGTTATTTTTCCTTTGAGCACTTCATATCAATTCTCTCGATGTTAATGTGATCATGTTTATTTCATTTATAGTTTATTTGATCCATCTCTTTCAATTCAATTCTAGGTTGTAATCCATTTCTTAGATTTTAAAAATGCATCAGAGCATGTTCTAGAAGATTAGATTATTTGTAGAGATCTTGTAAAATCTTGTTGTTTTTTCTCTTGCATTTTCACAATCTGAAGAACCAACAAAGGTTTATGAAGATCCAATAGTCTTTGTTTTGCATATATTATAAAACTCGGCAAAATAACTCCCGCATTGTAAACGCACTAAACTATAAAGTGCCAACTTCTAATATTTGAGGGGGTGATTTTTGATCTTGTGTACTCTCTTTGAGCTTTTTCTTTCTCCCTTTTCAACATAACAACAATCTTACTTTCTACATTAAAATGGATCAAAATACAATATTAGTACTCACACCCTATATCTACTATGAGTGGAAGTCAAGAATAATAATATTAAGAAGTTGGGCTTGTTTAGAGTAACTATGGGTCTTGAAACTGAACTATCACTACTTACAGAAAAGTCAAAATGGTTTAACAATATAATGAAGTTTATGGTACTCTATGCATTTATGTATCTCTTGATCTTCTTTTTCATGTTTAATCTGTTACAAATCCAAATGATAAATGGGCAATTTTAGAAGGGTTGTTTGATAAACAAGACAAATTAAGGGAACACTAAATGGAGACTGGGTTAATGGGGTTAAATTCACATAATTTTGATACATTTCAAGACTTCTTCACAAAACTAAAGGCTTTAAGATTTCAATTGAAGGCGTAAGGATAGACAATAAAGATTCACAATTGATTCTAAGCTCATTCTTTCCAAACTTGGTCCAAACTATTCAGTTTTTGTTTCTATATTTTATGCCTCGAAATTGTCTTAGGAACTAGCTATAAAAAAATTTCTCTTGATGATTTTACAAATGATGTCACAAAAGAAAAAGATAAGCTAATTCAAATGGGCATAATCAAGCCCTCTAAATCTCATGAGTTCGCTGTAAATCAAGACACAAAAGATTAAAAAGGGTCTTCTAAGAAAGAAAAGAAACAAAAGAACCAATGAGAAAAGAAGCCAGAACAAAACCTAGCTGCCCCAAAAGTAGCTAATGATGCATCTCCTATAAAATGTGATAAACCCAAAAAGGAGTAAACTATGTGTTCCTATTGTAAGAAATTTGGTCATGATGAACATAAATGTTTGAAGAAACAAATTGATCACTTGTCTCATCTTCTCAAAAAGAACAACATCAAGGTGCCCAATTCTATCAAACCAAGTTCATCTCAAGAATCTTAAAAGGACACAAGGAAAACAAAGGGTAAGGCCCTAGTTGTTGTTTCTTCACAACCTAATTCTTGGATCATTGACTTGGGTGCTTCACACCACATGGGTTCATCAAAAGGCAATTTTTCCTTCTTGGAGTCATGTTCTATGTCATCTATTATTTTGAGTGATGACACTCCTGCTAAAGTGCATGGGAGAGGGTTTATTCGCGTGGCCGAAGGAACATTTAATGATGTCCTTTGTGTTCCATCTTTGTCAACTAATCTCCTTTATGTCTATCAGATCACTAACAATGGCTCTGGCAAGCGGGTTAACTTCACTCAAGACATAGTGGTAATTAGTGAAATGCATAATGAATCTACAATTCCAGTGAGAAAGGAAGATCATTAGTCCAAACTATATCTCTTTTCTTACTTTGTTCTTGATTCTCCCTCACTTAGATTTCTCACTACCTCAGATGAGGTGACTCAATTGTGGCATAAGCGGTTTGGCCACTTCAACTACCACTACTTGCAACAGCTTAGTCAGCATGACATTGTTATAGGGTTGCCTTCTATTTGATTTTCTGATGGAGTTTAATGAGGATACATTCTTAGAAAGCATCCTGAAAAAAAGTTTGATAAAGGCAAAGCATAGAGACCCACACAACTTTTGGAGATAGTACACAGTGATTTGGTAGGACCATTTCCACATCCTTCTTTCAGCAGGGCTAAATATATCTCAAAATTCATTGATGATCTTTTCGAGTACACCTTTGTATATCTTCTCAAACAAAAGTTTGAAGTCTTTGAGCCTTTTCAATAATTCAAAGAATTTGCAGAGAAACAATAAAAAAAAATATCAAGGTTCAGCGCACCAACAATGGGGGGAATATGTCAACCAAAAGTTTGAACAATTTTATATCACAAAATGTATTGATCTTTAACACACTATTCCCTACAATCCACAAAAAAATGAAGTTGCATAACGTAAGAATCAGTCCTTGAAGGAAATGGCTAATTGTATGATTCCCTCTAGATCATTGGCCCCTCGGTATTGGGCAAAGACTATCAACTATGCATGTTATACCTATAATTAGGGTCCCCATTGCACTGTAAAGGGGGTAACCCCTTTTTAAGCTAGGACCGGTTGAAAACCCACATTCAAACACTTTTGAGTGTTTGGGTCTCTTGCATGGGCCCACATTCTAGCAAAAAAATGCAAGGCTATGGATCCACAAAGCAAGCCTTGTATATTTGTTGGGTATTCAAATGGCGTCAAAGGCTACAGGCTTCTCCATCCTACCACACATGAGATTTTCATTGAGATGAGTGTTCATTTTTAGGAGGATACCTCCAATTCTTGTTCTACCACTTCTCCATCTTTCATTCCTATACAGACAATGTGACTACATGTTGATAGTTCTTTTAAGGATTCTAATCCTCTTGATCCTTTCGAGGAGCCTTCTTCCTCCACTTTAGAAGACAATGATAAGGATCAATCTTCCTCCCCTCTTAGTCATCATTTAGAGGGCGATGATTCTCCTCTTGATTCACCTCATTCTCCACCTACTGTGCCTCTTTGGGCTTGTCAAACATTAGATTTAATTGGTGACTGGGCTGGTAATCCTTCAAATGAGAGAAGAACAAGGTCACAATTTGAGCATGCTCCACATCTCTTCTTTACTATGACTTTATATCCACAGTCCTTTTGGGAAGCCTCAAGTATTCTTGAGTGGGATGTTGCTATGCAAGAGTTCAATTCCATAGAGAGGAACCATACTTAGGATTTAGTCCCTTTTCCTAAGGAAAGGAAACTTATTCGATGCAAGTGGATCTACCAAACAAAATTTGCTACAAATGAGTTTGTTGATAAGCATGAGGCTCGCCAAGTTGCCAAAGGATTCTCCCAAGTTCCTCAGATTGACTACTCTAAAAATTTTGTGCAAGTTGCCAAAATGAATTCCATCTGACTTGGTCTTCCTATTGTTGCATTCTATTGCTAGGAAGTTCATAACATAGATGTGGAGGGTATCTTTCATCATAGTGACCTTCAGGAGGAGATATATATGGAGCAGCCACAAAGGTTCATCGAGGATCCTTCACTTATTTTCCATCATCAAAAGTCTCTCTATGGCCTTAAAAAGCCCACCGAGCCTGGTATGCAAAGATGAAATCCCTTCCTTCTATCTGTTGGGTTCACTTGGTGTCATTATGATCTGAACGTCTACATCTTGTAGCAAGATGATACTCTTACCTTCCTAGTTCTCTATGTTGATGACTTGTTGATCATAGAGTCACTCATCCTACATGAAGGTAGTCAAAATTATTCTTTATCATTGGTTCTTGATGTCTAATTTAGGCCTTCTCCACTACTTCTTAGGGATTGAGATCACTCAATCACCTTCTGGTATCTTCATTAGATAGCCTAAGTACACTTTTGATATGCTCTCCAAATTTTGCATCGATGACTACAAACCTGCAGCAACTTCATTTATATCATGAATTAAACTTGAGGCTTCTTGTTCTTCACCCTTGGTAGATACTACCTTGTATCACCAATTGGTTGGTAACCTCATATATTTGACCCATGGGTGGCCTGATATTTATTATGTTGTGGGCATAGTCTCTAGGTTCATGCAGGAACCACATGAGTTGCATAAGAAAGAAGCTAAGAAGATTCTTCATTATATCTAATGTACTCATAGTTATGGGATTCATTATGTAGTGGGTGTGGATATTGACTTGGTAGGATACATAGATTCAGATTGGGCAGGCAATTTTCAGGATCACATGTCTACTTTAGGGTATTGCTTCTCTCTTGGTTCAAGTCCAATTTCACAGTTGAGAAAGAAGCAGTTTGTTATTTCTCTATCATCCACTAAGGCTGAGTATCAAGGATTAGATAATGCAGTTACTGAGGCCATTTGGCTTCAGAACATTCTCACAAAGTTTGGCATTAATCTTTTCTGACAACCAAAGTACCAATCAGATTTTTTGCAATCTAGTACATCATCAGCGGACTAAGCACATTGAGATTTACATGCACTATATTTGAGAGTTGATTCATGAGTAGGTCTTTGATCTTTAGTACTGTCAGACATCACATCAAACTACAAACATCTTCATCAAACCATTAATTGAGAGCAAGTTCATTCATTTGAAGGCCTTGCTTGGGGTAAGACAGGTGTCCTATTTTGGGGGTCTTCTTAGTTCCTTCTCTCCCTATTCTGCGGGGTGGGGTGATTTTATGTAGATGGGTACCTCACAAGGCTTCATTTGTTGAGACCCATATTCTCACTCACCTAAGATTTTCTTAAGGGGGGGTGTTAGTGATAGGTTTTTTATTTTCCTAGTTGGTTTTATTATTTTCCTTTTTCCTAGGTTTTTCCTGCACTTTTATTCAACTTACTTAGGTTAAATAAAATAAGTTTAATTAGTGGGTGGGTGATTTGATGTGTTGACATTCTACAAGGGAGGTGAAATTTTCTATCTTGGGAAGGTTCTCTTGCTATCTTTAACCCAGATAGTGGCCTCTCCCTATTGGTCAATTTTGTCACCTCTTCCCTCTCTCAAGTCTATATAAACTCACTAACTCGCTTGTATTTTCATTTAGTTGGAGACAGTAATCTAATGGTATGTTTCCTTCGATCACTTCACATCATCTTTCTCTCGATATTATTGTTTTGTTATTTATTTCATTTATATTTTATTTGATCTATATCTTTCTATTGATGACAATTATGCAATTGTTTATTGTCATCGATGTTTACACAAGTGTAGCAATGTTTACACAAATGTCTAATCCTATCTGAGGATAGACAGTGTATGCCATGCTGTCTCGGGCATTGAAGAAGACCAAAGTGATTTTTAGTTCTAATCGAGTTCACTCGAGCATTACAATTTTGGTTGGGCGTTGAAGGATTTTAGTGTTGACCGAGTTAAATAGTTAGTGTCAACTGACTAACAATAGTTTACATTTTATGTTTAAATGGTTATATGCAACTGACAGACATGAGTTTTAATATTTATTTGGAAGGTTATTTAGGATGACTTGACAAGGCTTATCATATATATATATATATATATATATATA
>MU226468.1:616621-638025 GCA_018584345.1 Thuja plicata
TTTTGATTGAGAATAGAACATACAGAGCTACAACAGAATATCTGATCAGTGACGATCAAGTCTTATAAACCATAATATAGATCTGAATCAGAAAAGATAGTTGCTTCGTCAAATAGGTTAATCCATTGTTACTCTCTAACAATTGTAGCAGTTATCAAATTCTCTTAATAGAGTAGACTTAACAGTCTTTTGTAAATCCTCTCACAAGGTGACATTTCTGCATTGAAGTGTTTGAAGACTTCTAACAAGGCCACTCCTTATAGGGTGATTAAATCCTCTAGCGGGGTCACACATAACAGTGTGTATTGTATCCTTTAACAAGGTTGGCTCCTAAACAGTGCTCACTTCAGAAGAGTGAAAACAATAACTAGTTGCAATTGGTGGCTTTTCTCATATTGGATTTCCACGTTAAATCTTTGTGTTATCTGTGTACATTTTATTTTTTTTATGGTTTATGTTTCTGTAATTAATTACTAAAGGATAATCATAGTTAATATCTTAAGATTTACTATCTTAACTGAGTGACAATAGAATATTTGTGTTAACCGAGAAACAATGATAATTTGTTTAATACATCTAAGGGACTTGGATTTGTTTTTATGATAACTGACTGAGCCCTCCACTCTCAGTTACTCAACTCATTTCCAACAATTGGTATGAGAGCATTTGGTACTTTTAGGAAAGGTTTAAAGGCCTTAGCTAAAGATCAAAGATGTCTTACAGAAGGGTGATCCCAAGCTTAACAAAGACACTTTTGTTGTATGGAAAGATTTGATGAGGCTACATCTATCTACTATTGGAGATACTGGTTTTCTATTCTTGGACCATAGGTATGTGGAACCGCCAAGACCTTTGACTATGGATCAGATGATAGACATGAAGCATCATAGCATAAAGATGATTGATATAGCCTCTGCACTTAGGTATTCCAAATTTGATGAAGTCAAGGACTACCTTACTTCCTTTGACATGTGGAACAAAAAAATAGAATATTCATTGAGGAGATGTCAATGTTAAGAGAGACAAAGCAGAGAGTCTCAGAGGTCATTTTGGTAAGATGAAAATGAAAGAAGGAGAAGACATTACAAAATACAATGAAAAAATCAAGAAAAGTGTATGTGCCATCAGAGTTTCTGGTGGAGTTATTGAAGACACAATAGTGGTTAGTAAGGTATTGAGAACTTTACTTCCTATCTATGTAATTAGAGTTTTAGCTAATCAAGAGATGAGGTACAGTAATGATGTAACTCTACATGCATTGGTTGGAAGGCTTACAACTTTTGAGTTGGACAACTTTGACAATTATTCTCCTAATCCTAGCAATCTTGAGTCTGCATTCAAATCTAAATTGAAATTTGGCAAGATAGATAGAAAAGGAAAATAGATTGACAGTGATAGTGATGATGAGTCTGATGATGAAAACCTAGAGACCATTGAAGAATTACGTGCAAAGATAGCTTCCAAAGGAAAAGGTAAATACAAAGGAAGAATACCATTGATTTTATTTTCATATAATGAGGTTGGTCACATTGTTGCTAAGTGTCTGAGAAAAGAAGACAAAGATGAGATAAAGTTCAACAAGTACAAAGGCAAGAAAGATTTCTCAAGCTACAAGTACAAAGGTAAGAAATCTTGTTATATTGCAAAAGATTCTGATAGTGATGAAGATGAAGATGAAATGGTTTACATTGCTATTAAGGATGAGTAAGACAATGAAGAAAATGATAAGACTATACTTTTCTCTCATATTAATGACACTTGGATAATTTATAGTGGTTGTTCTCACCACATGACTAGTGATAAAACCAAATTTGAACATCTTGAGCACTATGATGGTGGGAGTGTCAGTTTTGGGAATGATGAACCTTGCTATGTGAAAGGTAAAGGTTGTATTGCTTTAACAGAAGCAATCAAATGTGATAATGTTTATAGGGTTGAAGGACTAAGGCATAATCTATTAAGTGTGGCATAACTGAATAACATTGGTTTCAAGGTAGAATTCATGAATGGAAAGGCCAAGCTCCTGAATGGTAAGGGAAACCTAGTTGGAACTGGTAGGCAAACACAAGGTAATCTATTCTATCTTGATCTCAATGAAAGTTCATGTTTTATTGCACAAGTAGAAGAAAGTTTATTATGGCATAAAAGGTTATGTCATGTGAACTTTGATAACTTGGTCAACATAAGCAAGAACAAAATAGTAAGAGGTATTCCTATTTTGAAGAAACCTGATTAGCAATATGCAAACAATGTCAGATTGGGAAAATGGGCAAGACTAGTTTCAAGAGAAAGAATTACAATACAGAAGAAGTCTTGGAGTTGGTACATACTGATTTATACAGACCAATTGGAACAACAAGTTACACAGGTGAGAAGTACATCATTCTATTTGTTGATGATAATTCCAAAATGATGACTATTATGTTTCTCAAAGAAAAAATGGAAGTTTTTCAGAGGTTCAAGTGGTACCTTGCCAGAGTTGAAAAAGAAATAAGAAAGAAACTTAAATGCTTCAAACCTGACAGAGGAGGTGAATTCATCTCTAATTAATTCAATGAATTATGCGATGAAAGAGGAATCAAAACACAAGTATCTGCCCCAAGTACTCCACAGCTGAATGGGATAGTAGAAAAAAGAAGCAAATCTATTATGGATTGTGCAAGAACCTTAATAATTGAAAAGAATGTTGCTACCAAATACTGGAAAGAAGCCATCAGCACTAAAATTCACACCTTGAACAAAGTTCACCTGAAGAAAGGTACTAATCCGATACCTTTTGAATTATGGTATGGCTACAAACCTAATGTTTGTTATTTCAAAGTATTTGGAAGTAAATGTTACATCTTGAAGGAAGCAATAAATGGAAAATTTGATGTAAAAGGTGATGAATGTATATTCCTAGGCTACTCCTATAAAAGAAAAGCATATAAATGTTTGAATCTTGCTACTCATAAAGTCATAGAAAGTGTACATGTGAGGATTGATGAGTTTGCAAAAAGATGTGAAGAACGGAGCAGTAAAGAGCCTGAGGATTACATAAACTTTGTGTACTATGAACCTAATACTATACCTAAGACACAAAGAGTGGTGATTGGACATCATCCATGTCAACCATTGAATTCATCTGCACAAGCACAAATAGTTCAACCTGAGTTACAATCTGTGCAACTTGAGTCACAAACAAAGGCACCTGAGTCTCAGATAGTGGAACTCAATTATAAAAAAGAAGAGCATAACTGAACTTTTGAGCATGGTGAACCAAGTGGAACAAGAGAAGAATTGAGAAGGAAAGATCATGTACTTACCAAATATGTTAGAAGGCATCATGCACCTCAGTAAATTATTTGAGATCAGACAGAAGGTGTAATGACAAGGAACAAAATTAAAGGAACATGCTTATTTAGTCAAATTGAACCTAGATCTACTAAAGATGTATTGAATGATGAAAGCTAGATAGAAGCCATGAATGAAGTGACTGAGAAGATAGAAAAGAAAAAAAAATGGACTCTTGTACCTGTTAATCCCTAAGATATATTGATGATTAGTGCCCAACACTTAGTCATTTCATTAGGCAGTTTTAGTTGGCTATCACGGTGGCCGAGCTAAAACTATGCAAGGCCGAGCAACATTATCGAAGCAATTTTTCAATATGCCTAGTTACATTATCGAGTTGAGTTACATTGCCAAGCTAAGTCGTGACAGAATTGTCAAGTGCCGAGTGATAGAATAACCAGGTGCCGAGCATAACAGTTTTTGTATACTTGTCAAGAATGATACAAACTTAAAGGATAAGTGATTTGGCTGACTTGTATAAGTTTTTTTGGGCCGACATTGTGTACAGTTAATATTATTATACAGAGTTAGTTATGCATTTAATTATTTTATACTATGCATGACTCATTGTAAGCATTAATTATTTTACCATCTAGGCATGGATACTAGATCTTGATCGTTGATCTAGATCTCACTGTCAGATCTATATAGATATATTAGATTGCTTCGAACCCTATTTTGTATGTATGTGCACGAGGTAGAAGAGTAATTGTGAAGTGAGTGCATTTTGAAGTAAAATTCATAGAGGGTAATTTTGTTCAGAAGCAGAGATCAAGCAAAGCATAACATAGTGAACAGCAGAGTAAAGGTATATCAAATTATAAGATCACAAGAGATACTAAAAAGAGGATATCTATCATCAGCATCAGAGTGCATATTGAAGGATCAAATACTTGAGACTTTCTAATCATTCTATTAGGTGAAAATCTCTTAACAAAGTGGTTTTAGCAAGCCTTTATTTATCTCTTAATAGAGTGCTTACTTCATTGTAATTTTAAATCCTTTAACAAGATAGATTGTAATGATCTGAAGCTTTTAACAGAGCAGACCTTTCACAGGATAGATTACATTTTATAATCAAACATTGTAGCCTTAACAGGTACACTTTATTACTGCAATAGTGGAGACTTTTGTGGGTGCCATCCCCACCCCAGTTTTACCTATTTGGGTTTCTGGGTTACCAAGTTATTGTGTTATGTGTTACTTATTTCATGGTGTGAATGCTATCTGAGATTACATTAGATTCATTTATGTATGAATGTGTTATCAGTTTGTTTCAAGTGTTTATATTTGAAGATCTGATTAACCCCCACCTCAGTATCTTGCTTTCCCATTATTGTATTTCCAACAATTGGTATTAGAGCTAGAGTTCTCTAAAAGGTTTTAATCAGCTTGAGAAATCAGATCTTGAAATGGAGATCTACAAGATGGGTAAAGTCATTAAGAATCAAAAGATTGATGTTCAGCTAGCACTACAACAGCTTGAGATTGCAAGACATGAATTAAAGAAGTCCTTGGCTATAGGAAAGATTTTGCCAAACAAATGAATGACAGTCATTATCAGGAAGAGGACACCACTAATCTATTTTAGAATGGAGATTCTACTGAGAGCGATGCAACAATAGTAGATCTACTGGAAAAGAATAGTACACTATATGAAGAAGTCAAAAACTTGAAAAGGGAACAAGAAGCCCAATCAATAAAAATGTGTGAACTTGTTGAATAGAAAAAGAAAGCCGAAGATGACAAGGCTATGATAGAAGAAGACAAGAGAATGTTGACTTTGTGCTAAAATATTGACACACTTCTATGAATCATTCCATCTAATTTTGCTCAAGAATGAGGCCTCAAATATCGATCCATAGCTCTCTAGTGATGGAGTGAAAAGGTGTGAAATGGAGGCCCTCAGATTGACCTAGTTAGTTCCTATG
Source organism: Thuja plicata (assembly GCA_018584345.1). Classification (NCBI taxonomy): domain Eukaryota; kingdom Viridiplantae; phylum Streptophyta; class Pinopsida; order Cupressales; family Cupressaceae; genus Thuja; species Thuja plicata. Next base: position 621,886 of record MU226468.1, read on the forward strand.
CAAGTACACCATGAAATGAGAGATTCAATGCATGGAAATGAGATCTACTCTATATGATAACAATGCATAAAAAGAAATTAATCTAAATGATAACAATGCATGGCTAAATCTATGAAATGAAATACAAATGCAAATCTAATCTATGAAAATAAATATGAATCTAATCTATATGAGTAGCCATGAATGCAAGAAGAATGTGACAAGAAGAGAGAAGTTGTAATATCCAAGCTCAAGTGCTCAAATCCTCCTTCAAAATTGCTCTCCAAACCTGCAGCATAACAATACTATGAAAACCTAATATGAAAATGAGAAGGAGAGATTTTCTTTTAAAGAGCAATGGATGGTTGAGATTAAGAGGCAAAAATCAAAGGCTATGATTAAGAGGAAAAAATCCCACCACTTAGGAGGATGTGAAGAAAAAGGGATTTTTATTTTATTTTTATTTAATTCATTTCCTTTTTCAACAAATAAAGTGCTTTAAGTCGGGATTTTTATTTATTTCATTAAAAGAGGTTTTCTTTCAATTAAATAAATTAGAAGAATTTTATTTAATTAAATGGGAGGAATTGAATTTAATTAAATAAGAGGAATTTAATTAAAAGGGAGATTAAATCTTTTAATTAAATAAGAGGAATTTTATTTAATTAAAAGGGAGATTATATCTTTTAATTAAAATAAAAATGATCAAAACTTAGGAAATATTGAAATAATTGAATAATTGAATTAATTACAATTTGATCAAGGAAATTTATTTGAATTAAAAATGTTCCAAAGCATTGTTTCAGAAATTTGATAAATTGATAAAATGATAAAATGGGGCCCAAAGTCTAGGCGACAATTTTAGGGTGCATACATTTGCCCCTCTTTGACTAATGTGTGGTCGACTCGGGAACACATGTAGTCAGAGAATGCAGTTGAAGTGTGAGGTCGATTTGGGATCACAAAACAACCCAAACATTTGATCGATTCGGGAACACATCAGGACAAAAATAAGCACAATTGAAAAAGACAAAGTCAACACCGACATAAGTAATTGACATGTCAGAGATAAGAATCTCAAGGAAATTGATATAATTGATAAAATTGAATCAAAGATTGAAGTTTGATATCTACTACCCCCTCATGATCAAAATTGAAATGAGATAGAGGAGAAACAACAAATTGATAAATTTGATCAAATCAAAATAAAGATAAGGTTCTTTATGTAAGATGAAAGATATAAAGATCACAGAACCAAGGTAGATAATTAAGAACAAAATATTATGCCCCAAGTTTGAAGAAGAAGAAGAAGAAGAAGAAGAAGAAGAAGAAGAAGAAGAAGAAGAAGAAGTGGGGTGAAAGCGAATAGAAGATAGAAGTTTGGAAGAAGAGGAAAGAAATGGAGAGAAGAAAGAGAATTTACCTCAAGAAAGAGAATGCCCCAAAATCAATCAACTGTTTAAGATAGAAAATTTTGATTAAGATCATGAAAGAAGATAAGGAAATGAAGATCACAACGTGATCACAGTTGATTAAAAGTCCACAGGAAAGATGAAGGAAAACCCTCTCAAAATCATAATGCACCCTAAAAATGCAAATTAACATGAAGTCTAACAACGCAAGCTACATGAAGATGCAAAGGTGTACTTGCAATAGAGAAACAAACATAGGATCTTTTGTTCATCATTCATAAGAGAATGTAAAGGAACTTATTTTCATCATTGGACCATTATTAACGGACATCGGAAAATCACACAATCATCACCAGTCACAAGTGCAACTATGAAGATATGAATGCGATTTATATTGGAAACATCACACAACCATCACTAGTCACGAGTGCAAATATGAAGATATGAAAGTGATGTATATCAGATTTGAAATGTGGAAAGATTCTAACATAAGCATCAAAGACATAAAGGTCAAGATGACTGTGATGTTAGCTTACCCAATTTAATATAGAAAAACCATGCTCACATCAAGGCATAGAAGCCAAGACGACCAGCAGAATGGTTGTGCAAAAGTAGTGAAACATAAAGTAGGAAGAAAATAAAAATATGTCCCGTGCCCCAAGTCCTCTAGCTATGCATCATGGAGAGACTTATTAGACAAGGATACTCAATGAAAATCAATAACAGTCAGCACACAAAGAAACTATCATGACATAGCTCAAGCATTTAATTGTTGCGTTTAAAAATTTATGTGTCTTAACTGATACTGAGTTCCACGGATAAAGATCAAATGCTCACAAGCAGGTAAGACCACATGACAAAATAGGGTAAGACCAAACTGATAAGTGTTGAAAAACACTCGATGTCAAGGGTTGTATTGAAAAATACAGTTGGGGTGGTATTGAAAAATACCATTTGTGAGATGTCCTAAAGACCAACACATCCAAAGACCAAAGCTAACACAGTTATTCCCCCTAGACAAAGACAAAGACCAATTCCAAACCAAGGCAACAAGGACAAGGCATGATGGAGAAAGGCTAAGTGTTGAGGTCGCGCGCTAAGAAAATAGGGGTGCAAAGGCCTCAAGTAGTGCCCATTTCCAGGTTTTCACCACTTGGATTTTATTACAATTTTTCTATTTTTACTTTTTTCATTTTTTTCTTCTTTTTTCAGGACTTTTTATATTTATATTTATATTTTTTGCTACCAAGGCACCTGTTTCTAGGTTTTCACCAAGGCACCTTTTTCTTTTTTTTTTTTTTAATTTTTTTGTACTTTTTGGAATATATAATTTTTTTGAAGATACACCAAAGCGCCTATTGCTACGTTTTCACTAAGATGATCATTTTTTAAGGACATTTTATGATTTTTAGAATTTTTAACAATATATCATTTTTTTGGATTTTTTTAGGATCAATAATTATGTACAAAAGGATGCCCTCAGACAGAATGGGAATCATGGATAGAACTTCTTCAGGTGCAAAACATTGATAGGATTAGGGAGCTATTCTCCCTCTTCTGTAGATAGTAAAAAAGCACCTATCCCAAAAGTTGTTGTAACAATGTAAGGTCCAAGCCAATTAGATTCAAATTTTCCCTTCTGATCTCTATACTGTTGATTCCTAGGATTTTCACATAGGACAAGATCTCCCACTTGGAACTCTTTAGGGCGAACCTTTTTGTTAAAGGTTTTCGACATACGCTTTTGATAGACCCTTATATGTTCAAATGATGCCTAGCATTTTTTGTCTAGAAGTTCTAACTCTTGAAGTCTCATGGTGTGGTATGTAGGATTAGGCTGAAAGCTAATCTCCCAAAATCACCTGCATGAAAACCTGTCACATGAAGAAGCAAGATACAGACAGAAGAAGAGAAAGGTATGGTGGCCAAAAGGCCAGAGACATGATATCCATGCTGAAAGAAATAATTTCTATATTATCAACAAACTGAATACAATACAATCTCCTTAATCTAAAATGTAAAGAGGTGAATCCTTATAAAAGGAATCATGAAACCTTAAAAGGGAAACCCTAAGGTTATCTAAAGAAAAATAGAGTGAATAGGTGAGTTATTAATTAGATCATAATGATTTATTTAATAACCTAATATACTATTACTCTAACACCCCCCCTTAAGATAAGCTTAGGGAGAAGAAAAACCTAGGAAACTACTACAGAAAGAAGGAAAGATGGGTCCCGGCAACAAGGCCTGATCAAGTACCCAAAACATGAAATAAACTAGATGAAGGAAACTAAGCCTCCAATCTAGGGAAAGATGTCCCAGAGAAATAAATAAGAAAGAGAAAGAAGCATCTCTTAAGCATGTAGCTGTAAACTCTGTCAGAAGAGACTGTTGGAACCCCCACTAAAGTACATGACCAGGTAGAGAAGACAATTTATGAAGAGCTGATTAATCAAACCAGGAAGCAATAGAACCAACAGGTGAACCCCCCCATAATGCTGAACTGAGAGAGGTGATAGGAACACTGAAATGCAATGCTAGAAACATCTGCAGAAAGCAGAACCAGGAGCACCAACAGTGCAATAGAAGTACAAAAACAGGATAAAGGGTGGTGTCACTGACACATAACATGGGCTAATTTCATGGAAGGTATACTCACTTGACAAAGGTGGATGAGCCTAAAATGGCATAACATCATAACCCCTAATGGCACTTTATAATAGAGTGTGAGTACAAAAAACACACAAGATGTACAAGATCCCAGATGCAAAAAAAGAGATACAACAAGCTCAGAAGTCAGAAGGAAGAGTGAGCCAGAAAATTAGAAGAGGACATCCCAGGACCTGTAGAACCCAAGTAATCCGCCAGAGTGCAAAAACTGTCAAACTCAAAGGAGAGATAACCTAGAGTAGAATCTGGAAAAAATACCCCTGCAATTGAATAATTCACTGAACCAGGTTTTTGATGATATCTCCTTTGTAAAAAATGGAGTCTGAATGAGCCAGATATGGCTCCTGGAAGGCAAAAACAAACATCAGACTTCAACAATAAAAAACACTATCAAAACAACAAAGCCAAAATTCATAATCACTATAGTTAGAAAGAGCTCAAAAATAGCTTTCTGATGATATAACAAAGTCCAAAAAAGCCCTCTGTATTCTCCAGATAGAGTGAAAAAGGTGAGAAGGGCTCAAAAATGCTCTAAAGGCCTGGTTTTAAGCCCCAGGGGCTAAAAAAAAAGGGGACCTTGGGCGCATGGCACGTGCAGGGGCTGAAAATGGAGCCCATAGTCCTCAATGTGATGGACTATAGCAAACAGGGGGCTTAATGTCCATCGGGCAGATCCTGAGTGGCGCGCAACCAAAAGCGGAGCGGCACAGGGGCACAGAGGAGGCGGGGACTGGTGGCAGTGGGCTGGAGCGGTGGGTTCTAGGGGTGCGATGGCTGGGTGGCAGGGCCATGGAGGGTGGCAGAGGCCACGCAGTGGGGGCCAAGGAGAGCGGCAGTGCTGGAGGCTGTGGGGGGCGCTCACAGGGTGGCGGGCCGGGCACCGACCGGCTGCGATGCAGCATCGGTGGCCCAGCGGTGGCGCGACGGTGGCACCCAAGAAATTTAAATTAACTGCGTAGAAAAACCTTAAAAAAATAGGGTTTTTTAAAAAAAAAATTGATTTTTTTTCAATTTTCATGCCTGTACGGCACTGGAAACCAATTTTTTTTTCCTCGGTGCCAAGTTGTCCAAAATGGACAAACTTTATATGGATTCTAGGGTTTTTGGGCCTTCTGGATGCAACCATGACGTTGGTTTTGGTCCAAAGTGCCTGAGACCCCCCAGATCCAATAAAAACATTGAAAAACCTCTGAAAGCCTCTATGTCTGGTACACTTCAATGAAACATGAACAACAAGCAGAAAGCGAGCTCTAATACCATGTAAGATTAGGCTAAAAGCTAATCTCCCATGATCACCTGCTTGTAAACCTGTCACATGAAGAAGCAAGATATAGATAGAAGAAGAGAAAGCTATGGCGGCCAAAAGGCCAGAGACATGATATCCATGTTGAAAGAAAGAATTTCTATATTATCAACAAACTGAATACAATACAATTTCCTTAATCTAAAATGTAAAGAGGTGAATCCTTATAAAAGGAATCATGAAACCCTAAAAGGGAAACCCTAAGGTTAGCTAAAGAAAACTAGAGTGAATAGGTGAGTTAGTAATTAGATTATAATGATTTAATTAATAACCTGATATACTATTACTCTAACACGGTAGTCTTGATCTATAACTAAACCATGGAGAGAAACTCAAAGTGAAGGAATCTCAACCTCCAAAGGTAACACTGCTTTAGCACCATATGCAAGGGCAAAAGGAGTAGCCCCAGTAGGAGTACGAATACTCGTTCTATAGGCCCACAAAGCCAAATTTATCTATAAATGCCAATCTCTACCATTCTTACACACTATTCTATGCAAAATTTTAAGAGTGGTCTTGTTTGATGCCTCTGCTTGACCATTTCCTTGCGGGAAGTAAATGGAGGACCAATGTTGTTTAATCTTGAATTTCTTGCAGAGTTGCTTTAGGTCCTTATTCTTAAACTAGCCTCTATTGTCAGTAATAATCTCGGAAGGCACTCCATATCGATAGATGATATGGTTTAGAATGAATAGAGAGACTGTCTTGCCAGAGGCAACAGAAAGTGGGATAGCTTCTACCCATTTAGTAAAGTAATCAATAGTAGTAATGATAAATTTGTGTCCACTTGATGAGTTGGGATGAATTTTCCCAACTAGGTCAAAGGCCCAGCGCTGAAATGGCCAATGAGAAATAGAAGGAATAAGCTCCCTACATGGAGCATGTATCAGGTTACCATGTTTTTGACACTTTTCACATGACTTTGTAAAAGCTACTCAATCAATCTGCATTGTGGGCCAATAGTACCCCGCTCCAAGCAAACTTTGGGCCATGGAAAGACCATTAAATTGTCCCCCACAAATGCCCTCGTGAATTTCAACTAACACTTGATCAGATTCTTCCTTTTCTAGGCATCTAAGAGTGTTCCATCGAGATCCCTCCTATAAAAATCACCAGCGATAAGCGAATGGTGAGAAGCATTTCGGGTAAGGTTTCTACATTCAGATCGGTTTAAAGTTTTAGGTATAATGCCATCATGAAGATATGAGTAAATGGCACTATAACATGATGAATCATGACCAACAAGGATACAAATAATATGGCTTTCTTGGGAGTCAAAGATAGGGTGATGTAGCTCTTCCACCAGGAATTCAAATCTTCACTCATGTTGTTCTAACCAAAGAAGTGAAGCAAGTGTAGCCATAGCATCAGCTACTTTGTTTTTTTCTCTAGGGATTTGCTAAAATGTGACAAATGTCAAGTATCTTTTTAAGGAATCAACTATTTTCTTGTAAGGTACCATTTTCTCATTTTTTTTTTATGTTCATCATTAACGTGGTTGATTATCAGCTAGGAATCCCCATAGATGTGTAACTCTATGATTCTCCATTCTATGGCTATCTTAAGTCCATTTGTTAAAGCTTCATACTCAGCAATATTGTTTGTACATGGGAACAATAATTTGTAAGACTTAGGAATTGTGTACCCATGAGGAGAAACAAACAACACACCAGCTCCTGAACCATTTTGCATAAAAGATCCATCAAAGAACATCTTCCAAGTTCTTTCAGTCATATACATAAGATGTTCATCTGGGAAGTCAACTTGAATAGGTGCATCATCTTTTAATGAGAAATCAGCCAATTGATCTGCTATAGCTTGTCCTTTGATTGTTTTTCTCTCAATGTACTCAATGTCAAACTCTGAAAGTATCATCATCCATTTAGCAAGTCTACCTGTGAGGGCAGCCTTACTCAATAAATATTTGAGTGGATCTATTTTTTCTATGAGGTGTATAGTGTGCGCAAGCATGTAATGTCACAACATTTTGGAAGCAAACACAACAGCAAAGCAAGCCTTCTCAATGCTAGTGTAATTAACCTCATATGAAACAAGAGTATGGCTAATGTAGTATATCGCTCTTTCTTTCCCATTTTCATCAAGTTGAGCTAGTAATGCCCCCAAGAAAGATTTTGTTGCTAAAATATATAAAATAAGAGGTTTCCCTGGGATAGGAGGCATTAAAATAGGAGGATTTTCCAAGTACCTCTTAATTTTATCTATGCTCTTTTGATAATCCTCATTCCAAATACATTTGACTCCCTTATGTAAGTTTTTATTGAAAGGTTGAGCTCTATCTTCCAATTGTGAAATAAATCTCCTTATAGATTGAAGACGTCCCTGAAGACTCCTTATTTGATTGATGTTTTTAGGAGGTGGCATATCTATAATTGCTTGGAATTTTTTAGGGTCAACCTTTATCCCTTTTTCTGAAATGATGAATCCAAGTAGTTTTCCAGAGATGACTCCAAATGCACACTTTTTAGGATTTAACCTTAGTTGAAATTGTTCCATACGATCTAGAATTACTTCCAAATTGTCTAAGTGTGTATTTCTTTGTTTAGATTTTGCCAAGGTGTCATTTACATAATCTTATGCATCATATCATGAAAAATAGTTGTCATAGCTCTTTGATAGGTAGCTCCTGCATTTTTTAATCCAAAAGGCATAACGTTCCAACAATAGGTTCCCCATGCACAAGTGAATGCAGTATTTTCTTGATCCTTGGGAGCTATCTAAATTTGATTATATCCAGAAAAACCATCCATCAAAGAATAAATCTCATAACCCACAGTCATATCCACTATCATGTCTATATTGGGGAGTGGAAAATCATCCTTTGGGCATGCTCTATTAAGATCTGTAAAGTCTATGCAAAATCGAATGGATTTGTCATGTTTGGAAACTAGTACAATATTTGATATCCATTCAGCATAAGCAATAGCTCTTATAAAATTTTCTCCAAGGAGCTTCTCTAATTTGACTTTGACTAGAAGAGCTATATGAGGATGCATTTTCCTCAACTTTTGTTTAACTAGTTTGACATTTGGAGCTATAGATAAGTGATGCATAATAAGATTGATGTCCAATCTTGGCATATTTGAATAAGTCCATGCAAAATTGATCTTCTTTCTCTTTAAGAACTTAATGTAAGCTTCTTTTTTTGTTGGTGACAAGAACTCAGCCAAGTGCACTATTTGTGGAGCCTCATTTGTACCCAAATTAACTGCTTGTGTTGGCTCAATAAGCACTGAAGAGAAATCTTGAAAATAACTAGGAAGATGATCAAGTACATCATCCTTAGGCACCTCAGAGAGGTTTTCACCCTTGGATACATCATTTCTTTTTACTTTTTTTGGTTCTGACACCGCCACATAGTGGTTTTCACCATCAAAACACCTATTATTTTTATTTTATTTTCTCTTTATTTTGTGACTAAGGTACTTGATGTCTGGCTCTATCATACTAGTAGCTAGTTCACTGGTGGAAGAGACTATGGGTTCAATAGCATTTAGATAACAAGCTATCTCATAATCATTTTGGAATGTCAAAAGTTTAGGTTTTTGATAGCGTTGAGACCAATCAATAAGGTTGGGATGAATAAGAGGCAAGTCAATGACTGGTTCAAGGATATAAATATGAATGATATTATCGCTGGTGACTAAAGAGTCAGATTTTGTCAAGTATCCCTCTAAGGTACCCAAATCAAGATTTGCCCTAACAAGCATAGAATCATGCACTAAGGCAACATGTGAGTTCAAAAACTCTAATCCTACATGTGACTCACTGGCTTGTTAGAGTAATAGTCTATCGGGGTTACTAATTTAAATCATTATGATCTAATCTCAACATGGCTAACTCAGATTGAGAACTATAAATGTGTATAACATCAACATCTCTATCAACTGTTGAGGGCTCCGAAAAATAGTCCCATTCATACTCATTAGAACTTGTATTTGAACTGCGACTGGGATGCTTACACCATGAAGGCTTGGGACATCAAGATTTGGAAGGTCTAGCTTCATCAAAAGTAGCATTTTTTCTTTCTATTAAATGAGCAAGATTCTTTCTTTGACGCTCTCTTAAAGGATCTTCAATATCTGATTCTTGTTCTAAAGTGACAACTGATGCATGGGTAACTGAAATATCTGAATCTCCCCAAAGAAGAGTAGTGTAAGGGACCTAATCTTCACACATATCTTGTTGATTTGTCAAATTAGGTTCATATTTTGGTTCATCATCACTCTCCAACTTTTCAAAGAGAGGATTGGTATGCTTTTTGCATTTTTCAAATCCTAGGCCAACTGGTTTTTTAGACTTGCGTCCAAATTTAGCATGATCAAGAGGTTCAAACCTAGCATCAAAATTGTGATTAAGAGGGCCATACCCAGGATAGCCCATATTCTTGACAAAAGTATATCCTCTCCCATAAGCTTTAGGAGAAGGAGAGAAGTTCTCATTGTTCATTTACTTGTCTTCTCTATATATTCAGTCTCTAAAAAATGTTTCCTCTTTCTCATTTTGAATAGGCACTAATGATTATACAAATTTTCCAAATAATGTCATAGCTGAAGAGGAAGGCTTCATCTCTTTTGGAGGTTTACCATAAGACTGAGGTGAAATTGGTAATGTTGTGAGGGAGTTGAGTTAATACCCTCCCATACCAAGGTCTATTGTCTTAAAATTGTCCTTGCATTTTTCTAAAGTAGCATCAAAATCTGCTGCTTCTCTATTGAGGGGAACATGAGCTCCTCCCAAAATTGAATTAACAGACAAAGTGTTATCCCCAGGTATACAAATTTCTATGCCATTGTAGGGGAACTTAACACATTGATGGTAGGTAGACGACACTACTTGCATGTCATGAATCCATGGCCTACCAAGTAGGATATTATATGAAAGAGGTATAGCATCAACTATTTGAAACAAAATATCCTTTTGAACAGGGCCAATCCTAACAAGAAGGATTGCCAACCCCTTGGAACTTCTTTATGCCTCATCATAGGCTTTGATAGTAATCCTTTTTCTGGTATCTATAATTTCTTCAGAATAACCCAATTCTTTCAAAAGACTAAAAGAACAAATATTAAGCCCAACACCCCCATCTATCAACACGCGCCTAACATAGGTTCTATGGATCATGACCTCAATATGAAGGGAAAGATTGTATGGATGGCTCAAAGCTTTATCATCATCTTCAGAAAATGTAAGGTAATGAGGGGTAGCAATGTGACTAACCATATTCTTGAATTGATCAATACCTAAGTTGTTGGGGACATTTGTCATACACAAAGCATCCTAAAGGATTTGTTTATGTCTTAGAGACAACTCTAAAAGATCAAAGATCAAAATATGAGCGTGTGTTCTTTGTAACTGATCAACAAGATTATAGTTCGATTTAGGATTGATAGCTGGCTTCAAGATAATAGGTTTAGATGCTACTTGCTTAGGCTTACTGGATTGACTTGAGTTGGGTCCCTTAATGACAACAGGACCTTGACATCGGGTGATAGCATTAAGGGTTTGAGACGACCTTCTAGAGTTGGGACCCCTTAGCACCACAATAGGTTCTTTATCAAAAGTAGGAGGAGAATCTTCATCTAAATCATAGCCATAAGGATCTATTCCACTCATCATGTTAACATTTTCTTCCACAATTTCAAGCATGTTGATGGTATTCTCTACATCTGTATAAGTATAGTTGATTGCAGCTTTTCCACTCTTAGCTTTAGAGGTTTCCCCCTTTTCATGTTTGGGAAAAGGTTCCTTGAATTTTGTATGATCGGTGTTGGTTTTCAATCCATCTACCATAAGTTTTCCATTCTCAATGAGATCTTGAACAAGATGCCTAAGTCTCCCACAATTTTCAACATTATGTCCAATACCATTATGATATATGCAAAATTCATTCTCTTTCCACCACCATGGTTTTTCTTTAAGTATATGAAAATAAGTGACATCTAGAGGCTGTGCTAGATTTCTATCAATAAGATTTTGTAAAATTTCCCCATATGTCTCACCAAGTTTGGTAAATTGACACTTTTCACCCTTAGGCTTACCTTTGTAACTTGGCTTACTTTCTTGTTGATTGAATGTATTAAGCTTTGAAGCTTGAATGGTACTAGATAAATGGAGCACAGGTTGGTCTTTATGTTGGGAGGAATCCACAACTCCATCATTAACCACTTGTTTGTTCTTATTCCAATATTGGTTCTTTCCTTTATCCTTGTTGGAATTGTTGTTATTTTGAATATTGTTATTGTTATTTCCATGTTTAGTCAAAATTCCTTATTCTCTCAAAATATCCTCAATTTGGCATGCAGTCTCAACCATGGTGTCAAATGAGTCAAAAACCATTTTCTTAACTTCATACCGTAATTCAGGGACCAAATTGTTAAGAAGAATATCAATCCTTTCATTATCAGGAATAGTTGCAGAATAACAAGAGCACTTTCATCTCCATCTTTTCAAGAATGTAACAAAGGAATCTCCTTGATTCTACTTTAAGTTTCATAAGTCCAACAAAGTGATAGATCTTGAAATATTGTGCGCAAAGTGTTGAACAAATCTTTGAACAAGCTCTTTGAAAGTCTTAACAAGAGGAGTTATCTTAGTAAACCATTCCATTGCTTTCCCCCTAAGACTTCATGGGAATAACCTCATGAGGTACAAATCATCTTGATGGAATTCAAAGCTAGTGGTATAAAACTATCGCACATGATCATGTGGATCTCCACTTCCATCATATTTGTCATATTGAGGAATTTCAACTTTTCTAGGAAAATCTTTCATGTCAACACTCTTATCAAAAGGATTAGGACAAATTGAGTCCAATGAGAAAGAATTCTTAGGTCCAAACATCTTGGCTATTTTTTTTAGCACTTCATCCATTTTCTCTCTTGAGATGGCTCTTGTGTTTTAATCTTTCTATCCACATAAAAGTTGTAAGGGACCTTAGCCCCATTATCAATTAGACCCTTTAGGATCTTATCTTGATTTTGTTTCAAATACTTCTCCACATATTTTTGAAAGAATGGCTCTTGTTGCATGTGCATACAATCTTGGGAGGTGCAATCAAAGTTCATACTACTACCTCCATATTTTGAGCCATAATGAGCTCATTACAAAGATGGCTTTGAGCTCCTAGGAGGATTTTGTTTCCTACGATGATCATGCCTAGAAACTCTTCTTCCTCTAGGACTATGAGATCATGATGGTGATCTTGAATGTCTCCTACTTCTTGAAGTCCTAGGAGGAGTAGATGGAGGAGAACTGTTTCCACCACTAATATGCATATGGTTAAATGGACCATGAAGTTGTTGAGCCAAGAGCCTAGCTTGCTCTTCTTGAAGGGTTTTCCTTTCCATTTCCATTAAAGCTTATTTCTCCAATTCTACACATTTAATTTGTTCTTTCTTATGAATTTTTTTCATCTTGGAAAACCTTCTTTTCATTCTCAATCCTCTTGAGTCTACCACTCATGTAGTTGTTAGATGTTTTAAGAGGTGAGCTTGGTCTTGAATTTTGAAACAAGTTGTTGGTATAAGTTGCATTGATGTGAGCATCATGAAGTGCATCTCCTTGTTTCTCATGTTGGGATAACTCATCATCACAAATATTTCTCTTACCTTTCTCTCTCTTAGCCCTTTGATGTACATCCAAATATCTTGTTGAAATAAGGGGTGAGGTTGGTCTACTGTTGTGAGAGGAACCATTGAATGAAAGAGCATGTCCACTCCCTGCATAAAAATCCTCATAATGTTTATCCATGGCTTCTCTCTCTCTCCAGGTCACTGTGTAACTCATATCACTAGAAGAGTGAGAAGATGCTAAGGGGATACCCAAATCACTAAGGTGACTCTTGGAATCAAACCAAATCTCTGAGGTATTCCTAGCTAATTTATCAAATATGGGTCCTTTATCCTTATGTCTTTGGTGAGTTTGTACTAAGGGTAATTGGTTAAAAACCACTTGAGGTCATTTTCCTTGATTTACTTTATATCTTTTTGTAACTGGCATGAAAGAAAAGGTACTATTTGATAAGATTACCCTAAGAAACGTTGGTACCAAACTAGGACAGAAAAGGCATTAACTTTTCCAAAAAGAGGTGATAAGATAGAAATTTGCAAATAGGAATAAGCCAACACTGCCACAGAGGTGCTAAATAACTTTGGGTGAATACCCTAGCACATATGGACCAGGAGGATGGTCTTACCCAAATTAACTCTAAAATTGAAATTGAATTTGTATGAAAGTGGATGGACAAGAGACTAACAAAACTCTCCAGGTATGTTATCAAAGAATCTAAAGATTTATCTTTTCAACAGGAACGGTTTCTAGCTCACCAAGCGCCAAGAAAGGTCACTTGTGGAACCAAAGATTACTAATTCAAGAGGTCAAATGCAAGAATCCTAAGAAAAACAAGATTCTAATAGCAGGGTAAGTAATCCAATCAGATTCAGATCAACCCAGAAAATTGAAAATGATGGAACAGAAAGCTAAAATAGGCTCAAAATTGATGAGAACACTGGCTGACTAACGGGACGTTTCGTGCAAGGAAATGTTTATCTCGTGCGAGGAAATGCTCGGCCATGCGACAAACTATGCGGAATGACACAAGGAAATAGAATAGATTGGTAAAATAGGAAACAACTAGTGTTAGGTCTTGCACGAGGAAGTACTACGAGCCGTGTGAGGAAGTACAATGAACCGCGTGAAGAAATAGTTGTCACGCGAGAAAAGGACACAGAACTCAGATTTTTTGTGTTTTAATTTTCCAACTAGGTACATTAACAGATTTTATCATGAATCAAGAACGCAAGATAGAAATCAGGGAGTTTAAGTAATCAATGTCTTCAAATAATGAGCAAGGGACAAAGCAACCTTGCACATGAACATGGATAGTGTCATAGTATTTTTACTCCATAAGAATGCTACTTGTGTATGTTCTCAAATGTTTTCCAATCATGCACATAGTCCTATGAAAGAAAAGTTAGCTCCACTATGGTTCTTAGTAATGGTTTGACTCTGTAACTTTTGCAATCTCAAGTGAGTGAAATCCAATCCCGGTGCACCGAGGTTTTGACACAATCTGAGAATTTAATCAATCAAGAGTTGCTGAGGAGATCTGACAACCCACAAGAAACTACACCCATGGAGATTTCTTCCACATGGTCATTTATATAGTGGTTGTTACTACCATGGCGAAAATGGCTATTACCTCTTGAGGTTTTTTCCATGTGGTTGACCCAATAAAAGGAATTTCCACTACGGTTAACCATCTCTTACAAGGAAGACTCACAAAATGGACCACATGAGGACTTAGTTTGGATTCAAGGTTTCCAAGTTTCTGATTCTCCCAAAAGGGAAAAGAGCATAATCCTCTAGCCTCTTCACCTCACCAAAACATAGCAAATATGATTCATTGACACACTAATTTGAAATCATCTCATTCAAGGCTCACACAAAAACAAATGACACCAATCCCTCAAAGAGAGAAAGTATTGCCAAAAGTGGAAGTCCAAACCAAGTTGACCAATGAGATGAAAACAAAATCCTTCCCTACCTAAAAGGGGATCTATCATCAAGAAGAGCTTCGCATGTAAAATAAGCGAATGAAGCCCACTCTCTCAAGATCACCACTAATAGTGTTCATAGGGCCTAGTTACTATATGAAACATGTATGCAAGGAAGAAAATCTAGATCCATTTTAAAGCACCAATTGGAAATGTGATTTATGAAAGAAAGAAACACTCAAGCTAAACACATGAGATGTTCATTTTAATTCCCAAAATACAAATGTTATAGAGAGAAACAAAATACCTCAAATCCAAGAAATGAAAATCATTTTTTTGTTTATCCAAGCAAGTCCAAATCAGAAACAACAATAACAAAAACAAGTCACAAACCACTAGAAATAGTCAACATTAGTGGTTAGCATGAAAAAGTAGAGATATAATCGATATAGAAATGAAAACAACTCTCTGTTATGAAATGTCGCACGAGAAAATGACAGAGTTGCACAAAGAAATGACAAAGCCGCACGAGAAAATGACAGTTTCGCATGAGAAAATCGAAAGCTCGTGCGACAAAATGTACTACCGCGGGAGGAAACAATAGATCTGGCACAATCTCGTGCGAGAACTAGCAAAAGCTTGCAAGAAATTTCTCTGCAGACAAAAAAATAAAGTACAGAAAACAAGGAACTTTCAGATCCAAAAATAAAATTGATTAAAAATTGCTAGAAAGATAGAAAACGAATCTCCTGCCCCACGATGGGCACAAAAAATGTGTGCTAAAATGTTGACACATTTTTATGAATCATTCCATCTAAGGTTGCTCAAGAATGAGGCCTCAAATATCGATCCATAGCTCTCTAGTCATGGAAATGGAGGCCCTCAGATTGACCTAGTTAGTGCTTATCCAAGTACACCATGAAATGAGAGATTCAATGCATGGAAATGAGATCTACTTTATATGATAACAATGAATAAAAAAAATTTAATCTAAATGATAACCATTCACAGCTAAATATATGAAAGAAAATACAAATACAAATGCAAATCTAATCTATGAAAATAATTATGAATCTAAACTATATGAGTAGCCATGAATGCAAGAAGAATGTGACAAGAAGAGAGAAGTTGGAATATCCAAGCTCAAGTGCTCAAATCCTCCTCCAAAATTGCTCTCCAAACCTGCAGCATAACAATACTATGAAAACCTAATATGAAAATGAGAAGGAGAGATTTTCTTTTAAAGAGCAATGGACGGTTG
>MU226468.1:651654-668196 GCA_018584345.1 Thuja plicata
GAAGTGTAGCTTGGAACTCGGTAGCTGTGGTGACTCAGTAAATACATTGTCACTCGGTAACCACTGGTGACTCGGTAGTAACTGACTTCTCGGTTATCTCCGATTGATGACTTGGTGACTACCGTCTACTCGGTAACTGCTGTTCTGCTCGGTGACTGCCTTACTGCTCGGTTTGAACTGTTTGATCTTTGCTGAATGCTCGGTAAAGGTTGTGGGCTGAGTGATGAGCTTGGTAAGCATTCAAAACCGAATAAGTGTTTTCACTAAGTGCATTCACTGATGCCAAATGTATCATTATTCCAACAGTATGAATGTGTTATCAGTTTGTTTCAAGTCTCTATATTTCAAGATCTGATTCACCCCCCCTCTCAGTATCTTTCTTTCCCATTATTGTATTTCCAACAATTGGTATTAGAGATAGAGTTATCTAAAAGGTTTTAATCAGCTTGAGAAATAAGATCTTGAAATTGAGATCTACAAGATGGGTAAAGTCATTGAGAATCAAAAGATTGATGTTGAGCTAGTACTACAACAGCTTGAGATTACAAGACATGAATTAAAGAAGCCCTTGGCTACAGGAAATATTTGACCAAACAAATGAATGACAATTATTATTAGGAAGAGGACACCACTAATCTCTTTTAGAATAGAGATTCTATTGAGAGCGATGCAGTAATAGCAGATATACAAGAAAAGAACAGTGCACTATATGAAGAAGTCAAAAACTTGAAAAAGGAACAAGAAGCCCAATCAATAAGAATGTGTGAAGTTGTTGAATAGAAAGATAATTTTGAAGATGACAAGGCTATGACAGAAGAAGACAAGAGAATGCTGACTACCAGACTTGATGAAAGAACACATGATATACAAACCATGGCAGTTAATCAAGTGGACATGGAAGATCAACTACTACTTATGAATCAGGAGATTAGCAGGAAAGACTTGGAGATTGTTAATATTAGATCTAAGAACAGTCAATTGAAAGATGAATTGAGATCTGAGGAAAACAAATCAATAATAGAATGAATGATCCAAGTGTAGCTATGAGCTACTTTGAACAACTGGTGGAAGCATCAAGAAGACCTAAAGATTCTTCTGGGTTAGGCCACACTGAACAACATACAACCACTGAGGATGGAGAATCATCTAAGATAGGTGAAATAAAGAATGCAAAGCTGAGAAACAAGAAACTTGTTTGTCACCACTGTGGAAAACCAGGTCATATAGAAAACATTGGCCGAAGCAAGAATGGTAAGTCCAATCCAAAAATGAACTTTAATGGTTATTGCTTTAACTATAATAAGTCTGGACATCAAGCACGTGAATGTAAGGAAAAGGAAAGCAAAACACCTAGACTCAATGGTAATTGCTATAACTGTCACAAATTTGGTCATAGAGCACAAGATTGTATATCCAAAGGGAAACAACAATGGACATATAAGGTACAAGAGAAATCACCAAGAAAAGGCAATCATTACAATTGGGATTACAATACATGGCATAGTTATTACTGTGGTGAGTACGAACATATTCTAGAAAACTGCATAAGGACACATTTCATAGGCAAATGTAAAAGTTGGATGCATGGAAGCCTAGTTTGTCACAGTTGTCTGAAAATTGGACATACAAGGAAAGAGTACAAGACTAGAGTACCAACTCCTACTGTTGAGCAAATAAGGGAACAGATGAACAAGACATGGGTTAAGAAGTCTGAACTATGTAGAAATGAAGCTAATGAAGCCAAGGTCACCCAATCCAATAAATCAGGTGATCACATCATCACCAACTAAGAAAAAGAGGTATGTAAGGAACTATATTCAAAATTCTTATCTTACATCAGTTCCGAACATAAAATGTACAAAAGTCCACATTTGCATATGCTAAGATGCACCAGGACATATCTTTGAAGACAAAATGCTAAGATAAGTCAATTGCACTAATAGGTGCTGAGTACTATTCATGGACACTAAAGCTGAGTTCTTTAGTGAGTGTCAAGTTTTGTTGGTCGAGTAAAATTTGTGAAGGTTGAGCATAGTGAGGTGAGTGGGATGCAAGTTGTGTTAAGGATGAGGACAGCTAGCCCACACTAACTCAATGGGAAGAACATTCAATTCTCACCTACCCTTACCCTTTGAAACTTATAAAGGGATGAACAGTCGACTCTTCATTTTTACCTTGCGATTTTACTTTTTACAGAGTGATTGAAGCGATTTACAGAATTAATATTGACGGAGCTAGGAATGGAGATTTCATTATTGTGCCGATGGAAATATTGAAGTGAACAGTAACCAAAGAATAGTGCAAAGCATCACTTGCCGAGGTATTCTATTTTCCATCCCTCAAACCCTAAATTTCAGAAGTTATGGCTACAAGTTCATCTGCACCAGCCAAGAACATTGAGGCAGAACAAAAACAAATTCAGTTGATTCAGAGTGATGAATGTGAACCTCTCAACTTTTGAGCCATTCTTGAAAGTGTGATATAGAGTGATTTGACGGGAGCTCTCTCATCCATTCCTCCCAAGGTACTTATGATTCATGATGTTTGATCATGCTATACGGTTAAAATTGGAGAAGTAGAAGGTAATGAATTGAGGACATCCTATGGAAAGCTGTGTGTAAAAAGAGTTCTAAAGGAAGAATTCAAACATTTAGCCAAAAAAGGGTTAACTCATGCCCTTGATTTTCCCCAAGGTTTTAAAGATGAATGGATAAAAGTTATCCTTAGTCAAGTTCATGACATGAGCATGTGGCTAGACAATGGACCAGTCAAGATCACCAAGAATATGATTCATCAAGTGACTGGATATCCTGTAGTAAATGGAAAGTGAACCATCAGGGATAATAGCAAAGAAGAGATTGGATTGAACACTGGAGTAGTATGGAATAACAGAGGTATGACTATCTCTACAATTACTAAACCAAAACCTGATTTTGGAGTAAGGGTTATTGCACATAAATTGTATCAGTCCAGCAGATTGGATAGTGTTCCCTTTACAGCAGTTGATCAGGCATGGAAATTTTTGAAGAAGAATCACTCATAT
Organism: Thuja plicata; assembly: GCA_018584345.1. Lineage (NCBI taxonomy): Eukaryota > Viridiplantae > Streptophyta > Pinopsida > Cupressales > Cupressaceae > Thuja > Thuja plicata. Next base: position 654,698 of record MU226468.1, read on the forward strand.
GATCATGTCGAGATACAAATAACTCAATCAACCGAGAACCTTGCATCAATCAGAAATACTAAGAGCTCGTCATGTAAGTTTGGTTCTTTACTAGTTTGTATATTCTTCTACATTCAGGATACATTTCCTACTCTAGGAAATATTGTTTGGAGAAAGGATAGGCCCATTACAGTTTAGATCAGTGAATGTATAAAGAAATTAGGGAGCAATTTCAATAGCATTATGGGTAACTATTTTGTAGAATTCAAAAAAAGAATGAGATTAAGGACTAGGATTCCTAAGTCACTAGTGGAGAAACACTATGAGGAAATTTGCTTTCTAGTCGACATAGATAACACTTATATGAAGAAAGTAACTCCTAGAATAACATGTCTAGAGTCATTTCAATATGAGATTAATGTTGATGAAGCATCAGCCACCATCATTGCAGTCCTAGCCGAGGCAATTGACACCACAGTAGAGAGATTTGGAAACTATGATGAAGTTAAGGCTAAGATCTCTAGAAGTTTGAATGAAGGAACTATGGAGAGGAAAAGAAAGAAGATAGTGAAAAATCTAAAGAAAATGGTTGGCCTGGGTAGTGATGAAGAACCTAAAGATACACCTTTAGGTCTATCCACTGGACAAGGTTAGGATATTTCTTCTGAGGAGGAAGTCAGTGCATCAAAAGAAATTACATAGAAGGCTAAGGGGAAAAAGCCATCAATTTTTATTGTAACCAAGCCTAGCCGAGAAAAACCTAAGGTTACACCTCCTGTAACTAATCATCCAAGGACAAGAGAATCTACTGTTACTTCCCTGGTAGAAGTGCAAACAAAATTATATGGTAAGAGAAATTTGTAGAAAGTACTTCTGGTAAGGAAGCAAAGGTTTCTCCTAAGGCTGAGTCGAGTAAGCCAGCAAAGAGACCAAGAAGGAAATTAAACTTGCAAGAAGATAGTGATGAGGAGATGACAAAAAAAATGTACCCAGCACCATTCCTATAGCTTAGTGTAAGAAACCAGCAAGCATTGATGAGATATGTGATACCTGAAGGAATTTGGTAGGGTTAGAAACATTCAAGTTCATCAAATATGACAAGTTGAAAATAGCAAATAGGCACAAAGTTTAGGAAGCACTCTTGGACATGATGAGAACTTTTAAATTAACTCCTACAAAGATAGGAAATCATGTACCTGATGAATGATATGAATTTTTGATAAGAAAATGGAAATTTGCACTTGCCACTGAGAGACAGATCCAAGAAGGAAAATTAGCAAAAATAATTCCCAACTTAACGTCGAAACAAAAAATCAAATTTATTGAGGAATACAAGAACACGTTTGTTCCCAAACTTAGAGGATATATTTTTTTGAAGAATGACATTGAAGGTGTAGTACAACAAAGCACAAGGATTTGGAAAAAGATTTTTGGACTGACTATTCCAAAAGAAAAGAAATCTGGTGAAGGGACATCTGAGCCAAAGGCATAAGAAGTTGAAGAAAAGACTACCCCTGAACCACTTGTCACACAAGATCAAATTGACACTGAATAGGACAAGATAATAGATTTATTCGATGAAAAAAACTCTGTTGATCTGACTACAGACAGTCCTTTGGATTATATAGTTGATGATCCAAGCAATTTGAATGTCGAGTGGAAAAGACATTGATTCACCTATTAAGGCAACCAATACAAAAGAAGGAAAGTCCACAACATCTGGTGAGAAAATTGAAGTTGGCAGTGATTAGAAAGGTGAAGTACAACAAAAAACAAATGAACAAGAGGTAACTTCACAACATCCACCTATTTTAGAGTTTGTAAAGACAGTTTTAGATAGTGGAGTAGAAATGAAGGACATTGTTGATAAGCCTAAAGAAGTAGAGGAAGTGCATGTGTTGGTTGATCTACCACACTCTGCATCATCCACTCCCACTGGTTCTAAAACTGGGAGTATGCCAAACCTTCAGACTATATTGACTAAATTAAAGGAGGCATTGGATACAGAAACTATCAATGGGAAAGACATTATGCTGTTGAGCATAAATTCTCTAGAAATGGAGAAAAAGAAGATCTTGAGGAAGAAGTCATAGATTTTAGATGTAACATTAGATGAAGTCATTGTCATTCCACAATGGAGTCACAATGAGTTATCTTTTGAACAAATAGAGACTCTTTAAGAATTTCTTAAGAGGAAGAAGAGACAGTAAGAGTTGAAGATAGAACAAAAGTAAAAGCAGGTGTTGTATGACATCAAAGACATATTTGCAAAGTATTTTGACTTAGAGGATGAAATGCCTTAAGCTCCAATCATTGATTAACTCATCACCATTGTACAGAAAGTAACAGATGAGGACATAGACAGCAATGAGAAGCTTCTACAACGGTCAAGGAGAAGATTTGAGAGCAAAGTTCTAGAGAAGATCTCAGAAAAGATTGCAACAAAATATGTTCAACTTTCTATTCTTGTAGAAAACTTAGAGAAAGTTACAGCCAATGTTTATTCTTTGTATAGGAAATTATGTGATGTTGAATTTTTCACAAAGGATAATTTACAGCTTGTAGAGAAGCTATAGTTAGAGTTGAGATCAACTAGTAATCCTTTAGGTAAAGATACTACCTCTAGCTCTTTATATTTTAATAAGTTGATAAATGCACAAAGAAGAATAGCTGAGCTTATGGCTAAAGATGGTCGAATAAGGGCCAAGGTGATAACTATTCTGACAACCTTGTTGCCTCACTTGGAGGTAATACAAAAGGAACTCTCAAAAGCAAAGGTATTATCACAAAGCAGTGCAAATCTATCAACTGCAGAGAGTTTAGTGAGTCTAGCTACCGAGCTATAAATTAAACTAGAAGTTATGAAGGTTGCAAAGGACAGCTGAGATACAACATTTGAATCCACCCTGTAGCTTCATAAGAAATTTTCGGATAATTATAACATAACCCCACCAGCAATCAGTGAGAAAAACAAGGGGGGATGAAGTAAGGAAGTTAGTACTATTGAAGGAGGAAGCTAGTACAGAAGTTGGTAAGGAGATATGAAAGGATACATCAGTACCACAAAGGTACACTTATATATAATTTTTGTATAAGTATATTCCTAGGGGGAGTACTTAGCTTACTTAGGCAATATTTTGATGAAATGGACAGCAGTAATGATAAGTGTTTTTTCCACTAATATCAAAGGGGGAGATTGTTAATCCCTAAGATATATTTATGATTAGTGCCCAACACTTAGTCATTTCAATAGGAAGTTTTAGTTGGCTATCACTGTGGCCGAGCTAGAATTATGCAAGGTCGAGTAACATTGTCGAAGTAGTTTTTCAATATGCCTAGTTACATTACCAAGCCGAGTTACATTGTCAAGCTGAGTAGTGACAGAATTGTCCAGTGCCAAGTGAAAGAACAGTCAAGTGCCGAGTAGAACAATTTTTGTATACTTGTCAGGAATGATACAAACTTAAAGGATAAGTGATCCGGCTGACTTGTATAAGTTTTTTTGGGTCGACATTGTGTACATTTAATATTATCATGCAGACTTAGTTATGAATTTAATTGTTTTATCCTATGCATGACTCATTGTAAGCAATAATTGTTTTACCATCTAGGCATGGATACTAGATCTTGATCATTGATCTAGATCTCACTATCAGATATGTATAGATATATCAGATTGTTTTGAACCCTATTGTGTATGTATGTGTACGAGGCAAAAGAGTAATTGGGAAGTGACTGCATTTTGAAGTAAAATGCACAGAGGTTAATTTTGTTTAGAAACAGAGATCAAGTAGAGCATAACACAGTGAACAACAAAGTAAATGTATATCAGATTATAAGATGACAAAAGATACTGAAAAGAGGAGATCCGTCATCAACATCAGAGTGCATATTGAAGGATCAAATACTTGAGACTTTCTAATCATTGTATCAGGTAAAAAACTCTTAATAGAGTTGTTTTAGAAGGCCTTTATTTATCGCTTAACAAAGTACTTACTTCATTGTAAGTTTTAATCCTTTAACAAGGTAGATTGTAATGATCTGAAGCTTTTAACAGAGCAGACCTTTCATAGGGTAGATTACATTTTGTAATCAACCATTGTAGCCTTAACAGGTACACTTTATTACTGCAGTAGTGGAGAGTTTTTTGGGTGTCATCCCCACCCCAGTATTACCTATTTAAGTTTCTGGGTTACAAAGTTATTGTGTTATGTGTTACTTATTTCATGGTGTGAATGCTATCTGAGATTACATTAGATTCATTTATGTATGAATGTGTTATTAGTTTGTTTCAAGTGTTAATATTTGAAGATCTAATTCACCCCCCCTCTAAGTATCTTTCTTTCGCATTATTGTATTTCCAACAATTGTTATTAGAGCTAGATTTATCTAAAAGGTTTTAATTAGCTTGAGAAATAAGATCTTGAAATGGAGATCTACAAGATGGGTAAAGTCATTGAGAATCAAATGATTGATGTTCAGCTAGCACTACAACAGCTTGAGATTGCAAGACATGAATTAAAGAAGTCCTTGGCTGCAAGAAATATTTGGCAAAACAAATGAATGACACTCATTATCAGGAAGAGGACACCACTAATCTATTTTATAATGGAGATTCTATTGAGAGCGATGCAGCAATAGTAGATCTACTGGAAAAGAATAGTGCACTATATGAAGAAGTCAAAAACTTGAAAAAGGAACAAGAAGCCTAATCAATAAGAATGTGTGAAGTTGTTGAATAGAAAAAGAAAGCCAAAGATGACAAGGATATGATAGAAGAATATAAGAGAATGTTGACTACCAGACTTGATGAAAGAACACATGATGTACAAACCATGACAGTTAATCAAGTGGACATGGCAATTCAACTTCTACTTATGAATCAAGAGATCAGCAGGAAAGACTTGGAGATTGTTAATCTTAGATCTGAGAACAGTCAATTTAAAGATGAATTGAGATCTAAGAAACAAATCAATAATAGAATGAATGATCCAAGTGCATCTATGAGCTACTTTGAAGAACTAGTGGAAGCATCAAGAAGACCTAAAGATTCTTCTGGGTTAGGCCACACTGAACAACATACAACCACTGAGGATGGAGAATCATCTAAGATAGGTTAAAGAAAGAATGCAAATTTGAGAAGAAAGAGACTTGGTTTTCACCAATGTGGAAACCCAGGTCATACAACAAAATTTTGCCGAAGCAAGAATCGTAAGTCCAATCCAAAAACTAACTTTAGTGGTTATTTCTTTAATTGTAATAAGTTTGGACATCAAGCACGTGAATGTAAGGCAAAGGAAAGAAAAACACCTAGACTCAATGGTAATTGCTATAACTATCACAAATTTGATCACAGAGCATAAGATTGCAGATCCAAAGGGAAACAATAATGGACATCAAATGTACAAAAGAAATCACCAAGAAAAGGTAATCATTACAATTGGAATTACAATACGTGGCATAGTTGTCATTACTGTGGTGAATACGGACATGTTCTAGAAAATTGCATAAGGACATATTTCAGAGGCAAATCTAAAATCTGGATGAATGGAAGCCTAGTTTGTTAGAGTTGTCTGAAAATTGGACATACAAGGAAAGAGTGCAAGACTAGAGTACCAGCTCCTACTGTTGAGAAAATAAGGTAACAGATGAACAAGACATGGGTTAAGAAGTCTAAACCATGCAGAAATGAAGCTAATGAATTCAAGATCATCCAATCCAATGGATCAGGTGATCACATCATCTCCAACTAAGAAAAAGAGGTATGTAAGGAACTGTATTCAAAATTCTTATCTTACATCAGTTCCTAACATAAAATGTACAAAAGTCCACATTTGCATATGCTAAGATGTTGCACGACATATCTTTGAAGACAAAGTGCTGAGATAAGTCAATTGGACTAATACGTGTTGAGTACTATTCATGGACACTAAAGCCGAGTTCTTTAGTGAGTGTCGAGTTTTGTTGCCCAAGCAAAATTTGTGAAGGCCGAGTGTAGTGAGTTGAGTGGGATGCAAGTTGTGTTAAGGCCGAGGATAGATGGCTCACACTAATTCAAAAGAAAGAATATTAAATGCTCACCTACCCTTACCCTTCAAAGATTATAAAGGCATAAACAGTTGACCCTTCATTTTCACCTTGTGATTTTACTATTTATGAAGCAATTGAAGTGATTTATAGAATTAATCTTAACGGAGCTAGGAACCGAGATTTCATTAGTGTGCCGATAGAAATCTTAAAGTGAATAGTGAATAGAGAATACTGCAAAGCATCACTTGCTGAGGTATTCTATTCTTCATCCCTCAAAACCTAAATTTCAGAAGTTATAGCTCCAATTTCATCCGCACCAGCCAAGAAGATGGAGGCAGAACAAAAACAAATTAGGTTGATTCAAAGTGATGAATTTGAACCTCTCAACTTTTGTGTCATTCCTAAAAGTGTGATATAGAGTGATTTGACAGGAGCTCTCTCATCCATTCCTCCCAAGGTACTTATGATTCATGATGTTCGATCATGCTATATGGTTAAAATTGGAGAAGTATGAGATAATGAATTGATGACATCCTATGGAAAATTGTGTGTAAACAGAGTTCTGAAGGAAGAATTCAAACATTTAGATAAAAGAGGGTTAACTTGTGCCCTAGATTTTCCCCAAGGTTTTAAAGATGAATGGATAAAAGTTATCCTTAGCCGAGTTCATGACATGAGCATGTGGCTAGACAATGGACCAGTCAAGATCACCAAGAGTATGATTCATCAAGTGACTAGATATCCTGTAGTAAATGGAAAGTGAACCATGAGGGATAATAGCAAAGAAGAGATTACATTGAACACTACAGTAGTATGGAATAATAGAGGTATGACTATCTCTACAATTACTGATCTAGAACTTGATTTTGGAGTAAGGGTTATTGCACATAAATTCTATCAGTCCAGCAGATTGGATAGTGTTCCCTGTAGACTAGTTGATCAGGCATAGAAAATTGTGAAGAAGAATCACTCATATGATCTTGGTGAGCTACAACAGACTCAGTTAGCTGAGAACCTTGCATCAATTAGAAAGGCTAAGAGCTCATCATGTAAGTTTTGTTATTTACTAGTTTGTATATTCTTCTACATTCCAGATACATTTCCTACTCTACGAAATATTTTTTGGAAAAAGGATAGGCCCATTACAGTTCAGATCAGTGAATGTACAAAGAAATTAGGGAGCAATTTCAATAGAATTATGGGTAGCTATTTTGTAGAATTCAAAAAGAGAATGATATTAAGGACTAGGATTCCTAGGTCACTAGTGGAGAAACACTATGAGGAAATTTTCTTTCTAGTCGACATAGATAATACTTATATCAAGGCAGTAACTCCTAGAATAACATGTCTAGAGTCATTTTTATGTGAGATTTATGTTGATGAAGCATCAGCCACCATCATTGCACTCCTAGCCAAGGCAATTAACACCACAACAGAGAGATTTGGAATCTATGATGAAGTTAAGGCTAAGATCTCTAGAAGTTTGAATGAAGGAACTATGGAGAGGAAAAGAAAGAAGATAGTGAAAAATTTGAAGAAAATGGTTGGCCTGGGTAGTGATCAAGAACCTGAGGATGCACCTCTAGGTCTGTCCATTGGATAAGGTGAGGATATTTCTACTGAGTAGGAATTCAGTGCATCAGAAGAAGTTATACAGAAGGCTAAGGGAAAAAAGCCATCAATTGTTATTGTAACCAAGCCTAGCTGAGCAAAACCTAAGGTTACACCTCCTGTAACTAATCATCCAAGGACAAGAGCATCTAATATTACTTCCCCAATAGAAGTGCAAACAAAAGTATATGGTAAGAGAAAAATTGTAGAATGTACTTCTGGTAAGGAAGCAAAGGTTGCTCCTAAGGCTGAGCCAAGTAAGCCAGGAGAGAGACCAAGAAGGAAATCAAACTTTCAAGCAGATAGTGATGAGGAGTTGACAAAAATAGATGTACCTAGAAACATTCCTATAGCTCAGTTGAAGAAACCAGGAAGCATTGATGAGGCATGTGATACGTTAACGAATTCAGCAAGGATAGCAACATTCAAGTTCATCAAATATGACAAGTTGAAAACAATAGATAGGCTCAAAGTTTAGGAAGCACTCTTAGACATGATGAGTACTTTTAAATTAACTCCTACAGAGATAGGAAATCATGTTCCTGATGAACTATATGAATTTTTGTCAAGCAAATGGGAATTTGCACTTGCCACTAAGAGACAGATCCAAGAAGGAACATTAGCAAAAATAATTCCTGACTTAACCTCAAAAAAAAAATCAAATTTATTGAGGAATACAAGAACACGTTTGTTCCCAAACTTAGAGGATATGTTGTTTTGAAGAATGACATTGAAGGTGTAGTACAACAAAGCACATGGATCTAGAAAGAGATTTTTGGACTGACTGCTCCAAATGACAAGAAATTTGGTGAAGGGACATCCGAGCTGAAGGCACAAGAAGTTGAAGAATAGACTACCCCTCAACCACTTGTCACAAAAGATCAAATTGCCACTGAATAGGACAAGAGGAAGGATGCATTGGATGCAACAAACTCTGTTGATTTGACTATAGATAGTCCTTTGGATTATATAGTTGATGATCCAAGCAATTTGAATGTCAAGTGGGAAAGACACTGATTTTCCTATTAAGGCAACCAATACAGAAGAAGGAAAGTCCACAGCATCTGGTGAGCAAATTGAAGTTGGCAGTGATCATAAAGGTGAAGGAAAACAACAATCAAATTAACAAGAGGTAACTTCACAACATCCATCTATTTTAGAGTTTGTAAAGACAGTTTTAGATAGTGGAGTAGAAATGAAGGATATTGTTGATAAGCCTAAAGAAGTAGAGGCAGTGCATGTGTTGGTTGATCTACCACACTCTGCATCATCCACTCCCACTGGTTCTAAAACTGGGAGTATGCCGAACCCCCAGACTATATTGACTGAATTAAAGAAGGCATTGGATATAGAACTATCAAAGGGAAAGACATTATGTTGAGCATAAATTCTCAAGAAATAGAGAAAAATAAGATCTTGAAGAAGAAGTCACAGATTTTAGATTTAACATTAGATGAAGTCATTGTCATTCCACAATGGAATCCCAATGAGTTATCTTTTGAACAAGTAGGGACTCTTCAAGAATTGCTTAAGAGGAAGAAGAGACAGGAAGAGTTGAAGATAGAACAAAAGAAAAACCAGGTGTTGTATGCCATCAAAGACATATTTGCAAAGGCTTTTGACTTAGAGGATGAAATGCCTCAAGCTGCAGTCATTGATCAACTCATCACCATTGTACATAAATTAATAGTTGAGGACATAGATAGTAATGATAAGCTTCTGCAATGGTCTAGGAGAAGATTTGAGAGCAAAGTTCTAGAGAAGATCTCAGAAGAGATAGCAACAAAATAGGTTGAAATTTCTATTCTTGTAGAAAAATTAGAGAAAGTTACAGCCAATGTTTATTCTTTGTATAGGAAATTATGTGATGTTGAATTTTTCACAAAGGATAATTTATAGCTTGTAGAGAAGCTGTAGTTAGATTTTAAATCAACTGGCAATAATTTAGGTAAAGATACTACCTCTAGCTCTTTATATTTTAATAAGTTGATAAATGCACAAAGAAGAATAGCCGAGCTTATGGCTGAATAAGGTCGCATAAGGGCCAAGTTGATAACTATTTGGACAAGCTTGTTGCCTCACTTGGAGTCAATACAGAAGGAACTCTCAAAAGAAAAGGTGTTATCACAAAGTAGTACAAATCTATCAACTGTAGAGAGTTTAGTGAGTCTAGCTGCCAAGCTAGAAATCAAACTAGAAGTTATGAAGGTACAACATTTGAATCCACCCTACAGCTTCATAAGAAATTTTTGGATAAGTATAACTTAACCCCACCAGCAATTAGTGACAAAAAAGGGGGAATTTAGTAAGGAAGTTAGTACTACTAAAGGAGGAAGCTAGTATAGAAGTTGGTAAGGAGATATGAAAGGATACATCAGTACAACAAAGGTACACTTGTATATAATTTTTGTATAAGTATATTCCTAGGGAGAGTACTTAGCTTACTTAGGCAACATTTTGATAAAATGGACAGAAGTAATGATAAGTTTTTTTACCACTAATATCAAAGGGGGAGATTATTAATCCCTAAGATATCTTGATGATTAGTGCTCAACAGTTAGACATTCCATTAGGAAGTTTTATTTGGCTATCACTATGGCCGAGCTAAAACTATGCAAGGTCGAGCAACACTGTCGAAGCAATTTTTGTATATGCCTAGTTACATTTCCGAGCTGAGTTACATTGTTGAGCCGAGAAGTGACAGAATTGTCAAGTGCCGAGTGACAGAACAGTCAAGTGCCGAGCAGAATAGTTTATGTATACTTGTCAGGAATGACACAAACTTAAAGGATAAGTGATCCAGCCGACTTGTATAATTTTTTTTGGTCTGATATTATGTACATTTAATATTATCATACGGAGTTAGTTATGCATTTAATTTTTTTATTCTATGCACGAATAATTGTAAGCATTAATTTTTTTACCATCTAGGCATGGATACTAGATCATGATCATTGATCTAGATCTTACTGTCAGATTTGTATAGATATATTAGATTGCTTCAAACCCTATTTTGTATGTATGTGCATGAGGTAGAAGAGTAATTGTGAGGTGATTGCATTTTGAAGTAAAATGCATAGAGGGTAATTTTGTGAAGAAGCAGAGATCAAGAAGAGCATAACACAGTGAACAACAGAGTAAATGTATATCAGATTATAAGATCACAAAAGATACTGAAAAGAGGAGATCTATCATCAGCATCAGAGTACATATCGAAGGATCAAATACTTGAGACTTTTTAATCAGTGTATCAGGTGAAAATCTCTTAACAAAGTGGTTTTAGCAGGCCTTTATTTATCTGTTAACAGAGTGCTTATTCATTGTAAGTTTAAATCCTTTAACAAGGTAGATTATAATGATCTGAAGCTTTTAACAGAGAAGACCTTTCACAGCATAGATTATATTTTGTAATCAAACATTGTAGCCTTAACAGGTACACTTTATTCTTGCAGTAGTGGAGACTTTTGTGTGTGTCATCCCCACCCCAGTTTTACCTATTTGGGTTTCTGGGTTACCAAGTTATTTTTTTATGTGTTACTTATTTCATGGTGTGAATGCTATTTGAGATTACATTAGATTCATTTATGTACAAATGTGTTATCAGTTTGTTTCAAGTGTTTATATTTGAAGATCTGATTCACCCCCTCTCAGTATCTTGCTTTCCCATTATTGTATTTCCAACAGTACCTAGACCAAAAGACAAGAATGTGATTGGCACTAAGTGGGTTTTCAGAAACAAGATGAATGAAAAAGGTGAAGTTTCTAAAAACAAAGCTAGATTAGTATGTAAAGGATATGCTCAAGAAGAGGGTATTGATTATGGAGAAACTTTTTCTCTTGTTGCAAGACATGAAGGAGTCAGAATGCTTCTGGCATATGTTGCACATAAAGGATTTAAGGTATATCAAATGAATGTAAAATCTACATTCTTGAATGGAATTCTTGAAGAGGAAGTCTATATTGGGCAACCTGAAGGTTTTTTAGATCCTAACAAAATTAATATGGTTTTCAAACTGCACAAAGCCTTGTATGGACTAAAACAAGCTCCTAGAGCCTAGTATGAAAGATTGCATGGTTACCTAGTAAGTATTAGATTTCAGAGAACAAATGATAATAGTAGCTTGTATATTAAAGAGAGACCTCATAACAAGATACTATTAGCAGAAATATTTATTGATGATATACTATTTAGTGGATATGATGACTTATGCAAAACATTCTCCAAAGCTATGAGTAAGGAATTTGAGATGTCTATGTTTGGTGAAATAAAATTCTTTGTTGGCTTACAAATTTATCAGATGAAGGATGGTATATACATTACTCAATCTAAATACATCAAAGAGATACTGAAGAAATTTGGAATGGAAGACTCCAGACCAATTGGAACACCTATGCCTACAGGACATAAGTTGTCTAAGGATGATGATTCAAAGGAGGTAAACCAAACTACCTACAGATCCATGATTGGTAAACTTCAATATGTTGTTCACGCTAGAACTGATATTGCATTAGCAAATGATATTGTTGCAAGGTTTTCAGCGAATCCTAAAGAGAATCATTTGATGGTTGTCTAGAGGATTCTAAGATATCTTAAGGGTATTGAAGAGTATGGATTATGGTATAAGAAAGGAGGAAACTTTGATTTGAAGACTTTTATTGATGTTGATTGGGCAGGAAGTATTGATGATAGAAAAATCACAAGTGGTGGAGCATTATTTCTTGGAAAGAGATTAGTCCCCTAGACTAGTAAGAAATAGAATTTCATCTCTTAGTCTACAGTAGAAGCAGAGTATGTTGCTGCAACAATGAATTGTTCAAATATCATATGCCTCAAACAGTTGTTGTCAGGTATAAAGGAAGAAATCAAAGATCCAATCATTATCTACTATGACAACACTATTGAATTTAACATTTCAAAGAACCCTATGATGCATACTAAGACTAAAGATATTTCAATAAAATATCATTTCTTGAGAGAATTGGTTCAGGACAAGGAAGTAAGCTTGGAATATGTGAATACTAAAGAACAAATTGTAGACATATTCACAAAACCATTACCAAAGGATGCATTCTTGAATCTTAGAGGAAAGCTAGGGGTGATTCCCCTAACTGAGACTCACTAATGGATAGATTAGTGGTGCATCAAGCGAGCTACAGAATAGATTTAACATGTTGATGCAGATATTCAGAGCTTATTGCATATGATTCAGTACAAATAGGTACATTACAACTTCATTAGCTATATATCAGTTGGTTTCCTTGGCATTGGTTGTCAAAGACGGGGAGTTATTGATGTGATGCCAAAGAAATTATTAAAAGATTGATGACAGAGGGAGAAATTTTATCAGAGAAGAGAGAATGATGTAAGAGGGAGTAATTTGTATTTCAGAGATTGTGAAGATAGAGGGATTTTTTGGATGAGAATCAGAATGAAGCTAATGACATTAATAAAATTTCATTCTTGTGTCTGTTGCTCTATAATTCTTTCTATTATGACATGTTGTGTTGCCATCAATGCCAAAGAGGGAGATTGTTGATGACAATTATGTAATTGTGCATTGTCATTGATGCTTACACAATTGTAGTGATGTTTACACAAATGTCTAATCCTATCCGAGCACAAACAGTGTATGTCATGCTCTCTCAGGCATTGAAGAAGACCAAAGTGATTTTCAGTTCTAACCAAGTTCACTCAGGCATTACAGTGTTAGTCAAGTGTTGAAGGATTTCAATATTGACCGAGTTAAACAGTTAGTGTCAGCCGACTAACAACAGTTTACATTTTATGTTTAAATGATTATATGCAGCCGACAGACATGAGTTTTAATGTTTATTTGGAAGGTTATTAAGGCTAACGTGACAAGGCTTATATATATATA
>MU226468.1:685969-701964 GCA_018584345.1 Thuja plicata
TTAAAGAAGGACCATGATAGCACCTTGTCTGCACATGACAACACATTGACAGTACCTTAGGCTACACAATGATAGCACCTTGAGCTCCACCATAGCCCTGACAGTCGAGCACAACACAAGTAGCAGTCTCCCAATGCACCTCTAAAGCAAAGTGTTCCACCTCAATAGGAACAAAGCAAAAAGCCCCAACACTCTCCACCTCAATAGGAGAATTTGCCATCTCCAGGATCACGAACGAACTCTCCACCTCAATAGGGAGTTGATCCACCTCCATAGGAACCATGAAAAAGGAAAAAGACAGAGTGTATGAAGCCCAATGCTCAGAAATAGAAACAAGATGCTCAATGACAGGGTAGAGCCCAACCTCTAAGCAAGCAGCCTGCTTCAACCAAAAACACCAAACTAGAGGGAGCCCTTGAAAACTACTAGCCGTCCCCTGGCCACCAGAAGAAAGGAAAACCCTACCTCTTCCACCCAAATGGGGAAGATCCACTACAAACTGAAAACAAAAGACTAACACCACACCCATTAAAAGCAAAGGGGCAAAGTAGGCAAACAAAAGCCTGTGCAAACAAAAATATTCTCAAACTGACCCAGAAGAGGTCTGAGAGTAAATCCATGGGAGGGAGAGAACGTCAGAATATAGTCAACTCCCCCATACATGCTATGGTTTCCAAGGAAAGCTTGGCCAGGACCATGGCCAACAATATGGTCAGCAGCCACAGCCACAATAAGCAGGGCCAAAGCGCTTAGAAGCATCAGGCCTGGAGTCTTCCACCGCAAAAGCTGAAGCCCACCAAAAACCCACACCTCCACACTCAGCAGAAAAAAAGCCGCTATATAAAACACAAGGCCCCCAAAAGGAACCAGTAACCCAGAAGATCCTCCATCTAACACGATGCAGCCCAACACCGACAAGGGGAACATTTTCACCATACTCAGCGTCTTCCCCATCACCCAAAGACAACACACAACATCACCACTCTAGGGCCAAGAGAAGCAGGGGGAAGAAAGGGGAGCAGATCCCCATCATTCTTGTCAATAGCACTCAGCACAACAAGAATCTCATGGGATCCCAAACACCCCACCCCTGCAACCACGACACACTTGAAAGAAAAACAAGGCAGTTCTCAAACCTTCGTGTCCAAGGCACACAACATAATAGGAAGCATATGGAAACAAAACCACCCTGCCTCGATAAACAGAGCATGTTGTAGGAAAGAAGTAGAGCCACTACAAAAACCCAGCGAACTCCCACCCGAGTCGTCCACATCACGCTCAGTATCCTCTTCCCTAGAAACCCCCAAATTTGAAAGCCCACTCCCACTCCCACTCCCAGGAGTTCCAGCACCACACACCAAAAAGGGCAAGTGAATCTCCACCATGCGCCACCAAACTGCAGCCAAGTGACCAGCAGTTCCATCTGGCTCATCATCTGCATCTTCTCCATCGCTCACAGGCACCACAGGGCCTCTGCAAGTTGTAGAAACCCTAGTATTCAAAATGCTCCCTCTCCCGCCACTCCTGCTCTCCATCCTTAATGATGATCTCTTCGTTTGTTAAAAGAGCTGTAGCTATGTTTTATTCTCATCATTTTCTTATCTCTGTATGAACAGAAATTCTCTGTTGGTTTTGAAATGGTTTATGCATAAACATAAAAAATCAATACAAAGTTTTTATTGTGCATCTCTCTGTTTGATCTCTGTCTATTGTTTTACTCTGCTATCCCCTGCCTCCAGCCAACAATATGCAGAAAGAAATACGAGTTGATTTCAAAGAAAGTGGTTAGAGGGACTTAAACAAATCAGACAAATTCAATCGTTTCCTGAAAGCATTGATTATTCAGAGTCAGGAAAACACTTTGAAATTAAACATACGCCCACCTATTAGAACATCCTAGGGGTTAAAAAACATGCTTTCCAGCTAGATGCCCCACTACATGGATGAAAATACCCGATTCAATTTAAAAGCAAAACGCGTAACACCAAAACTTAGCAGGTTTAAGCCCCTTTCAGCCAACTAATATAAAAATGCTCCCTGTTTATTTAATTTTAAATATTTACTTTCAAAGAAATGATTTAATATATGATGTATATATAAATGATAAATATTTAAATTAACTGGATTCCTGACGTTCCTAATATATTGATAAATGGTCTGCCCAAACTATAAAGTCATACAATAAGGTTGTTAGTCGTCTATTTCAAAGATGCTTACCATACAAAATAATACATGGTTTTTTTTGTCTTCACCTGTCTAATCACCCTGAGCAATTCAATGACGCGCTTCATATGTTTTGATGTTCACGTCCACATCTCTGAACAAAGCATGTCTTTTATTCTTCGTTTCAAATTTGTCGTATTAAACGTGTAATGAGAGAGATGACACATAAGGAGGCAAGCGAGCACCAGGTTCATTTTGTCCATATAAAACTATGATTGAACCTTGGTGTGCAATAGGTACGCGGAGGAATTTTTGGATTTCTTCAAAATTTTGTATGGAGAGAGCATAATATCCTAAGTAAAGAATGGTAGAATGTAAATTACGGTTTGTTCTAAGTGGATAAGAAAATAGTTAAGAAATAATTTTTAGTTTTGTGTAGGAAGATGAAAAGAAGTGATTTTTATTTACAATTGCATTTGTTATATAAAATGGTTTCCAATACAAAGTGGCTGTTTGAATTTTTTTTGTAAACAAATATTTTAGGTGTGTAATTTTCTATCTTTAAATTCTATCTTTTCTTTCAAATGTCAATCATCTCTATTGCAACCTAATTGTTTTTGGTTCAGACATGAAAGCATAAGAGAATATTTATTATTGATCATTTCTAAACACGAATATTATTAGTGATATATTGCTTATCCATATAGAATTCAATCGATCACGTCTAAATAAGAATATGATTAGTGATATATTGCTTGCCTATATATAATTCAATTAAGTATGCTATTTGGCTATTCTACGCATCATTTGATAGTGTGTTAGGATCAAAATTTGAATTCTTTCGTACAAAAAGGTTCTTGACATCTTCTCATCTGTCATAAGGAAAGAGGAGGTTGAAAGGTAGTATTTTTTCACTATTATGATAAAAAAAAATTCTTCTTTAACATGGCTATCATGTACAATAGTAGTTGTTGTCTCTAGCTAACAAATATGCTTTGGTTTGTCCTTTACTAAGAAGTTCCTTACTAGGCAATTATTTGCATACATTCTTATAAATACATATTTCGGTGGGCACATTCATCCTTATTCATATTTTGCATTCAATTGTTTGATTATCTATTATTTTTCCTAGGAATGCCATATTTTTAATCTAAGCTAGCTAAGCTTGAGTTTCAATTAATAAGCTATTTCCCTACTTGAACATGCAAGTGTCTCCTTTGTGGAGTGATATTTGTTCACATTGTTTCTCATAACTTTCCTTGTGTTGCAAATAATAGTTGGATCTAGGATGTTGTCTATCTAATGAAGAAGATGCAACTCAAAGAGATAGAGGTAGGAAATGTATGTGATTGGGAAGGAAGAAGAATCTATATGTTATATGTTCTAGGAAGCCATATTGGCAAGAGGTTGAAGGACTGAAAGAGACAAGTTGTATGACTAGTAGAGTTATTTATTCATTTGAAGTTGATTCCATCTGTTGAAGCCACACAAGAATAAAGTAGTTTTAAATTAATTGAAAGGTTACATTCAATAATTAATTATAATATGAACATATAATTGTGTGATGATATAAATTTGATGTAAATAAAGTAAAATAATTTAATTTATCAATGTCGCATTTATTATCATGATTTTTAAGGAATTTGACTACATGCATAGGGTCTTGGACTCCTGATTAGAATAACAAGTATTTTAAAGAAGTTTAGTTAGCAATATAATGAACTAGTGGACTAACTCAACATATATGAGAAATGGTATGAAGTTTTTATTTGATAAGGGGTGATGGACACTAACAACTATTAATCACAGAGTAAATGACATATATTGGAAGAATATTATTTTATTAGACAAGGAGATGATACATGTTCATTATTTTTAATTTTAGACAAGTTAAAAAATGAAAATATTCAAGTCTAAATATAAGGTTTCATATATAATTTTATGAACATCTTGAACATGTGAAATTTAGGTGAAAAATTAGGTACCAACAAGAAAAACTATATCAGGTACCAATAAATAATCTAAGCGAATAAAAAAGTACTAAGAGAGTGTAGTATCTAGTATAAGAGATTCAAGGAGAAACACAACATGAAAAATACCATCTCAAGGATATTAAATATACTATCATGAAATTCCAACAAGATAATGGTAGGGTGTAGGCATATTAGAGCAATAGAAAATATTAAATATAATGCAGATTATTAGGAAAAATACTTACAATAACACATAAATTTAATGTGTTTTGTCTAGTGTAGACTACATCCTTAGGAAAAATAGTCATTCACTTTCCTTATTATCTAACAAAGAGAAAAATATAATATAATGATTTTAAATTACACATCTAGATATTTATAAGGCCTTTTAGCCTTTTTGGTGAATTACCAAGCTCAACCTACATGTGAAAAAAATAGGCGGCTCCTTGATGCAGAGGGTGATTCAATGCTCACACAAAACCTCTCAAAAACCTTTGATTAGTTCTTGCACTATTGATCCTTATGGAAAATTGACCCCTGTGTAGGGTATCCTATGGATATGACTTGGACCCTTGGTTCTCAATTATCCAAGACACAAAAACACCCAACTACCTCAGCAACTTTGAATCTATGGAGATACAACTCCTCACATCACGCCCATCCTTCTCTAGACCTTGTATAGGACACTCAAAAGCAATCTTCCCTATGTCCTTGCACAATTGACTCCTCAGCCCCAAAAATATGCAAATAAACTTAGAACATCACAATTTGCAACTTGAAATAGACCCACAACAAGATTTGATGACACTTATTTTGTAATGATGACTTATCCCTTGTAACCCTACTTTTAGACAAGTATTGGACCTTAAATCCCCAAACTTCCACACAAGGATGCAAACAAATTAGGCTTTAAAATATACTTTTCCTCGATACAAAACATATCTAAGAATTAGATCAGGGTTCTTTCCTTGACTGGTCAAACTATGACTGATTGTAGGGACCCAAAAGACTAGTTAGGTCTCATTTACAAAGCAAGTGTTATGATGATGACTTCCTACACACAACCAAAATTTGGGGAACTTATAACTATGTTGGAAAACATCAAATTCACCATTACTTGGGGTCTTCTCAATCTTTTGGTATCATTATCCACAACTTCTTGTTTACTTCCCACCTGCCACATAGAGATGTCAGGCCTGAGACTTGGTAATACTCCTTAGTGCCTCCATCTCCCAGTTTGGGATTGCAGGAATCTTAAAGTACATGGGGATACCTAATTTTCCACCAAGGGTCATAATTTTTCTATGGTGCAAAGTCAAGTTATTTGCATTTCTCAGTCAAACCTTAGATAGATGGGGTTTTGTAGACCGGTTTCACCAGATTCCCTTTAAATTCCTTCAAACCTAATGGGTAAAATTAAAACAAATTGTAAAAGGAATTTAAATCATTTCTTCAAAAATTCATGTGCATCAAACCAATCACTCAATCTGTACTAAGTCGTTCAATGCAAGAAAACAACAAAATTCAAGGGAAACAGAGTAGTTGATTAATTTATCAAGCCAAATCTTCAAAAATAACTTGATTCCTCGACCTCCTATGGAATAAATAGCCTTGTTTAAATTACTTCAACCAAATCAAAACTAAATTTGAACCATATGGTCTTTGGAGGGGTGATTTATACTTTTGGGAAAAAGTTGCATTGCAACACTTTGATAACTTTTACAATTTTGACAACATTTTGCATTTGTTTTCGTCTACTCGCCAAATTACATTTTTTTTCCAAACATTACCCTCAACATGAAAAAACTCAAAATTTATCATTTTCCTACTCTTCTTGGGTCTTTGACCAAGTTTGACCACTTTGACCATTACATGCCCATTTAGGACCTAATGGCTTATAGCCCTACAAATTGGTCTCAAGACCTTACAAAATGAATTGAAATTGTCCATGGGACCTTATTACATCACAGAAAAAAAAAAAAAAAAATTAGCCCTCATGGATCTCCATGTGCTTTATGGGGTGCTCTTTCACCACTCCTTTATTAAATAATTGGCATTTTCTTTCTCCTTCCAGGACATTTCCCATGATCCCTATTCTATGCGAGTTATCCTCAATATCCCTTGTTGGGGGTGTTTCCACTAGACCTCTACTATTTACTTAAATCTAAGGAGGATATTACCGCTAGAACCCTATAGGAGTGGCTCTATGACCCTACACTCTCATTAATTTATATGAGGAGAAAACAAGGTTGATAAAATCACCAAAAAGCACACCAAACACCAAAAACATCCTAGTTAGAGGTTTATTGGGATCCAAACCAAGAATTTTGATAAAGTGGTATGATTAGCTTCTAGGTACCAACCATACCCTACTTAGAGGTTTATTGTGATCCAAAGCAAGCAATGTTTTACTTGGAGATTGATAATGTAGCAGCACCATTGTATTTGTAGCTCCCACTAGATTTAAGCACTCAACCTTTCTTGTTATTGAATGGAACATTAGTATAAAATAAAGTGACCATATTATGATGGAGGACATGACTTATTCAAAGCATCGCTAAACAAAAGAGTCAGCTTGTTAATCAGTAAGGAAAAATACAAGGGATACGTAGAAGAAGAAAAGGGGTAGAAAATGGTGAAGCATAAAAACTAAAAAGATAATTATGGTGAGTAGCTAAGAAACCAATAAATAGAAAAAAGAATGTTAAAGATTAGTGGGAATTTAGAGCAACTTGGGAATAGTGGAATGATAGTAGGATGTATAGTTGCATATAGAAAATATAAATATAATAAAATAAAACATATAATTTTGTTTTTTATTATGGAAAAAGGTATTGAAGGGACCCTGAAACCCTTTAAAAAATTAAACTACAATAAGTAGAAGATATCCAAATGAGCTCCAATACAAAGAAAACTACAAAAAATCATGAAACCAAAATAGAGTCCAAGACTCACAATAGTACTGAAGATACAAAACAAGGTCTGAGACCCCCAACACTACAATTATTTTTAGATATTTTGCACCCTCCAAATTTGTATGAATCACATTCCAATTAATATACATTACATGATGAATATTATGTTTTTATTCTACATTATGTCTTCCATGGCTATAGGCTCTAGCCAAGGGACCTTCCATTGGTATCAATCTTGAATTTTGTTGATCTTTAGTAGCACTCCTATACAGATTAAGCATAACCAAAATATACGATATTTTTTTCCCTTTTTCATTGCACTAAATTTTAGAACTTAACCTTTCTCATTCAACATTTTGAGACCATCAGTGCTACTTTGCATTGTTGTCCTAACTGGAAGCACAACTCTGAGCTTTTCATTAACCTTACCTATAATGTCGTCTAACATTCTAAATTTTTTTTTCTATTTTTTTCATTGTCTTGATAGCCTTGGCCACAACTTGGATAAGGAAATCATCTTAGTTTATCTAGATCCACTTGTCAAATCTATGGTTCACACTATATTGTTAATCATTCACCTTACTATTGAGGAAATTAACACTTTTCTTCTATAAATTTACTTTAAAAACTAAACCAACTAAAATATTTAGATTGGCCATTAGTCAATTTTTTAGCAAACATCAACATATCCCATGTTCCAATCTAGATAAATATCCTTTCTCTAAATCCACCAGGGTCTGTTGCTCCAATTCCACTAGAATTTCAATTTGGGAATTCCCATCCATCTCCCTAGGGTCAACCACATAGGTTGTAAGACCTCCTTGATTTTCTATCTACCCTTATTTTCTTATTGTCTCCTCAAGAATAGGATCATCATTAGCCTCTATGATATCAGATTCATCACCAACATATTTGTCTTCAATCTTGGCCTAAGACAATTTCTTCCCTATATTTCCCTATTTGACCTTTTTGACCTTTTTAGACACAAGAGATTCCCCTCTTTTCCATTTTGGTTGGTCTTGGAGTGTACAAGGCTAGGACATATTCAAAAAAGGAAACACAATTTGAATTGATGTTTCATTCTTGTTGGGCCATAAGTGTTTAGAAGCGTTCGTTTCCTTTTCTTAGAGTGCTTATAGATACCGACATGAAAACAACCATCTTAATCATAGGGGTCATCCTCTAGGTTAGTGGAAATAGTGGATTAATGCACATGGAAATTATATTTAAATTTCTATCTTATGCTTAGACTAGGAGGAATTTCAAGGAATGGACACAATTTTTTTATACTCCACAATGATAATAATGAGACCTTCTTCGAGGATAGGTGAATATTAGATTTTCCTACGCCCACTAATACTTGAATGAATTGGATAATTAAATTAATAGGCTTTACCTATTATGCCTAAAATGATTCAATAACATAAAATGATAACTAAAAAGGGTAATGAATCAGTCATCTAGGCTAATATACCGCACAATCACATTAGCCACCTCTTTCCCAATAGATTTGATGGTTCTGCAATCATAACCTCTTTCATTGATTCACTTCACCTTTTCTCATTCATCTTCCTTGAGGAAAATGTTGACTACTCTATCAAAGGCCTTAGGGTCTCTATAGACCTTTTTTCACTCAACCAACATGGCTATGACTTTGGAGATTGAGTATTTAGTAATAGAGATATCTATCTTGTAGGAACACATAGTGTCAGTCTTCCACCAATCCATCAAATATTTTGTTACCAATAGGTCATAGTCATCCAATTTCTCAAGATATGAGATAATTCCACTTGCTGAGAGCTTGCCCCATATGATAGGGTCATTCTTCAATTTCTCACATAATCTAGGCTCCACCCAATTCATATTACCTCTCATTATGCAGTTGTAGAGGAATCACATAGGTAGCCAAAAGCCAATGAAAAATAGGGGAGGGTTAGTGGAAAAAATACCTAAAAATCATGTGATAAAAAGATTGATAATTCTAGCGGGCCAATAAGTCTTGCATTTAGATATCTTTCTTTTACATCTCATAATGGGATCTGAATAGATTAAATATTAGTTTTCAATGAAGTACGTGAAATTTATCTCCATTACATAGAGAGGTAATATTTCAACATGTCTAACTATCACCATATATGAGATTTATAACTTCCATGGTAGAAATGGTCATTTATTCCCCAACAAAAAGTGTTAGCTTGGTTAACCCCATATTTAGCAAAGAAATTGGCAACCCTATTCCCCTCTCAATATACTTGAGATATTGTATAATCTTCAAAGGTCTTCAACATATCAAGGATATAAATAATAAGATTATTAATTGTCCGACTATGTTTTTGAATACCATAGAGATAATTAAAAATATGTAATGCATTAGTCTCCAACCAAATTCTCCAATGACCATATGATTCCACTGTGCTTTTGTGATCTGATCCTAAACACCTCCCTCATGATATTCCTGTCAAATATGAAATGGTAACTACTGGTGAAATATTAAGTTCAGTGGGAAACTCTTCTTCATAAGCATTTCCTAAATCATCCTTCTTTAGTATTTTGTATGTTCCAAACTTCATCATCTTCAACTTATTATATGTTCCTACTAGACATCTTTCCTTTCTCAAGTGAACCATGACTTCATCTCCCATCTAGAGTTCCTTATGCCTCCTTTTATTGTCTTCCTTAGCCTTGTACTGTGTATTCATTTTATTAATTTTTTGCCTCACCTCCTCATGCAAGTTCTTCAAGTTCTCTGCAAAGTCTTCAGCTTCAATGCTACTTGTCTCTCGTTTGTCCAACTTTCTTAATTGTGATGCATTTCTGGGACTACCATCTACTATATGGAATGGTGATTTACCATTGCTCCTATTGACAGAATTATTATATGAAAATTTTTCCTGTGGTAAAACCAAATCCCATCCCTTTGGTTTATCTCCAACCAAGCATCTCAACAGGTTTCCCAAACTGCTATTCACAACTTCTGTTTGTCCACTAGTTTATGGATGGTGTGCTGAGATAAAATTCAAATCTATCTTCAACATTTTCCACAATGTTCTCCAAAAGTACCCAACAAACTTGGTTTCTTAATTTGAAACTATTCTCTTTGGTAATCCATGTAGTCTTACCACCTCCCTGAAAAACAACTCTGCTACATGAACAATATCATTAGTGTTCTTGCAAGGAATGAAATGTTCCATTTTTGAAAACCTATCCACCACTACAAAGACAAAATCATACCCCCTATGAGTTCTTGGTAGGCCAAGTACAAAGTCCATACTAATATCATCCCATGGCTTATCTAGTATAGGCAATAGTTGATATAACCCTATATTCTACTTCACTCCCTTTGCCATCTGACATACATTGTAGCCTTGTCCAAATTTTGTAACATCTTGCCTGCAACTATGGCCAATAATAGTTCTCACTAACCAAAGAAATGGTTTTATCTCACCCAAAATGTCCATCCAGTCATCCACTATGTTTTTCTTTGATTATATTCTCCATCATGGATATCTTTGGAATGCACAACTGACTACCTCTAAACAACATATCATCCTTGATTATGAAGTCCAACCATTTGGTTCTATCCAAAGTAAAAGGTTCTCTACAAGCTTTCCAAGCTTTTCCAAGATCTGGATCTTTAGGATACAAAATCTTGAGTTCCTTGAACCCAACAATCTCAATCTACATCTCTATTAGTAAAATTAGTATTCTTCTAAGGGCATCTACAACCCTATTTGACTTCCCACTCCTGTGTTTCAAAACAAAAGTGTAACTTTGCAAATTCTCAACCCATTTTGAATGCCTTTGGTTCAATTTTCCTTGACTATTGAAATATTGTAAAGCTTGATGATCAGTAAATAAAATAAAAAATTTTGGCAATAGATAATGCCTCCACTTCCTCAATGCCTGAACTATAGCATTTAACTCTTGATAATAAACATAATATTTTCTCTTGGCATAGTTCAACTTCTCACTAAAATAAGCAATGAGTTTTGCTTCCTAACTCAAAACTGCTCCAATAGTATTACCACTAGGACCACAATCTACTAGAAACACCTTGTTAAAATATGGAAGTGCTAAAACAAGTTGTTATTTAAATTTTCTCTACCAAAATTCAAAACTCTTATATGCCCCTACAATCCACTTAAACTCTTTCCTATCCCCTCTCATTGTTTCAGTCAAGGGTCCACAAATATTACTAAAACTTCAAATAATCTTTCTCTAAAAGCTAGTCAAACCATGAAAATATCTTACCTCAGTAGCACTCCTTGTGATAGGTCATTTGAAGATAGCCTTCACATTCTCTGGGTCCATTTTTAGACCTTCTATTGAGATTACTAATCCCACATACACTAATTCCTTCTTAAAAAAACTGCACTTCTTTAGATTAATCAACAACTTATCTTCTCTTAACCTCTTAAACACCTTACGAATATACATTATATGTTCTTCCAATGTCTCATAGAAGATCAAAATATCATCCAAATAAACAATTAAAAACTTACCCATAAATTCTTTCATTACTTCATTAATGAGCCGCATGAATGTGCTCAGTGCAATGGTTAGCCCAAAAGGCATGACTAACCACTCATACAAGCCCTCCTTTATCTTAAAGAATGTTTTCCATTCATCTCCTTCTCTGATCCTAATATGGTGATATCCACTTTTTAGGCCTATCTTTGTGAAATACTCAGCTCCACTCAAACTATCCATAATATCATCCATTCTTGGTGTTAGGGATTTTTCTTGCATGAATCACAGTGCTTGAAATGATTACTTGAACACTATGCTTTCTAATATTGATTCAGAGACAAGAAAAGTCTAATTGCTAAGGACTGGATAAGATCCCTCTTCATTTTTGAGCTCCACATATGCTCAGGCAGGTTTTACCTTTTAAGATTGCTGTTTACACAGTATTTATTGATGTGGACACTGATTTGTCATGTATCTTTATTGAACCAACTTATAAATCACCTTGTAAATGACCAAGAATAATCATATACACGATTTAACCATACAAATCATAACCTTAAATATGATCATAACCTTAAATATGACAAAAACTAGTGATGCAAGGATTTTAATCCTTCTTCCTTTTTCTTGTAGGAGGGATAACCTAGTTGATTCACTCTCCAAGGAATCAATAATATGGACAATGTCCTGCTGACATAGGTCATTAAAAAGTTCAGTTTATCTATTCTTAGTAACAAAGTATGTTTGGTTGAATTGGTTTTGATAACTTAGAAAATCTTAGACACAGATAGATTATCAAACTATTTTTTGGACCAGTGCCTATCCTTTGGGCTGCAGAGTCAATAATAAGCGAAGATATCACAAAAACAAAATACACTGAACTGCCTTACAACTCATACAAGTAAGATAGGTTGCCTTACAAACTATCCTGTCACCTCAAGACTATTGTATCAAATCCTTAAACAAAGCAGTATGCTCCTTGAAATTACTTACAAAATTTAATTCTTTCCTTGAAAGAAACTTGTAAATAATTAAATGGTTACCTTATAACCAGAGTGTTACAGAATACCTGATAAAATTAACACAGAAAAGCATACACACAAGGTAAAGAGACAATAGTAGAAGAGATTAAAATTGTACCATATATTATTTATATGATCCAGCTTGTTGTACATGAAAGATTATACAGCTCAAAAAGATAGATAGAAATCTAGAAGATCTGAATTCTGTGATATATTATCTCTTTCTCCAAAAAATGTTCCAACATCAAAGACCCTTAACTATTACAACTCTTTTGCTATATATAGAGTTACTGACCATCTTGGAATCCCTAAGGATGCAAAAAGCTTCGGATGGTCACAAAACCCTAACCCTAAAGTTTTCAAGAGAGACAAAAGAGAGAGAAAAAAGAAGCGGTGCAAGGACTGAGTCAAAAGGCATAAACAAATATCTATTTTCTTCTCCTGATCAGGCGACTGCAATCAGATTTGTAGATGGCAGCTGGGAATATTTATGCTGAGTCCAGACAGTTGTGCTCACCTGCTCACCTACAATTTTCTTATGTAATAACTGTCCACCATGTCTATGAATAGTGCAGCGCCAAGTGTCTACCTTATTCATCATCCAAGATTTATTCCTCTACGATAGGCTTCTTTTTCTTTGGCATAGTCATGACTTCCCATGCCTTTACTTCATCGTCTGATGGCCAGTTGAAGTCTTGAGTACTTTGCACCTGCACCTTCTACATGTCCCATCTTACATCAGTGATGTTCTTGGCATCAAGTAGGAACTTGTTGATATCATTTTCTTCGTTAAAAGCTTCATCTAATATCTTATTAAATCCATCTATATGAATCTCAGTTTTTGAAAGAAAAGCCTCTTCAGTAGGCATCTTGGTGTCAAATTCATTTTTCCAGACATCTATAGCCTTTACCTGGTCATCTTCTCCTCTTAAAGCAGGAATAAACCTATTGAAATCACTTGTAAAGAGATTCAATTTTGTCTCTATCTGGTTCAACTTTCCCTTGAATAATGAGAGAGCAATGTTTACAATTTCTCAAACAAATTCACCCTGGCAGACTATTGGAGGAAAATCTGCCCTTATGGCCTGTAGAGATGACAATTTCTCAAACAAATTCTCCCTGGCAAACCATTTTGTGAAGTAAGGGTTTAGAACAACCAGGTACCTCATTACCTCAGTGTCCAATATTGGCAGCTTATTATAGGTGTTGACTACAACATCAACTTTATCTTTTAAAAGTTCTATTCTATGTTGCAGTATGCCTTTTAATGCCTTTAAAGCTATTGCAATTCCTTTTTCTTCATCTACCTTTTGTTCTACCGCCTCTTCTGACCTAGGCTTGTCTTCAATCTGTAGTGGTGGTGGTTGTGCTGGCACATACACTACCTCATCCTTTGCCTCTAATTCATCTGTTAATGTCTTTATCATCTGATCCCTATGGTATAGTTGTATGTGGCATATATCTCTATCTTTAGATAGTGCACTTGTTTCCTCCAACAGAGCAGTATACCTTTTAGACAATTGCTTTGTCTTATCCTTATTGAGTTGAGCCCACTGTGTCATGATCTGGGAGATTTCTAAGTATCCTGTACTTTGGACTGACCACACCATCTGATTTTCCACCATGTTTTCTTGAATGTTGACTAATTGGGGCTTCTAATATTTAGGGCTTAAGCTCCACATGGAAAAGGCCTAAGATTTTGGGTTATACCGAAATCCTTTTATCATTTCACCTACTTGGACTTCACTAACCATTTTAAGGTAAGGCTACTTTCTGATTTGATCTATAATAAAAGAAGAAGCCAAGTCCCATCCTTCAGCCAATAAGATCCCACTTCCTAGCACCATTTTCCTGGCATCTTCAGGGGAAATGTCCTCACCTTCAGGATCATAATTTTGTAAGGCCATAAGAGCTTCATTTGTAATCGTCTCCTTCCCATCTACAGTTAATTGGGATTTTATTTTCTCTGTTTTGTGCCACCTGAGGAAGTCTTTGAATTCTTCTATTTTTATAAAATTTTCATCATCTAAGAACTTCTATTGATTAAGAAATCTTTCATCCACACATGTCCTTAGTGGAATCTCAACTTCATCTTTTGGATCAGGCATTTTCTTCTTGCCTTGTCTGATTGCTTTTCTCTGGTTATGATCATATAACTTGGTGTCGGGTACCAAGGCCTTAACCTTGTCCTTTTTCTTGCTTTGTCCTTCTGCTGAAGTTTGTCCTAACTCCAATTTCTACCTGTTTGCAACAGGCTCCTCTATATCATCAGGCTGAGTGGCAACAGTTAGATCTATAATATGTTCTTCTACTCCCTACAACTGTGGGATCTTAGCCATTTCTTTCCCTGAGGCTTGTTGTGGTGGAGGAGACATATGAGGACATGCATAATCACTATCATCACCACTCTCATATTCTAATTCTGAATGCTCAGGAGACTGAGCACCTTTCTTTTCAAGGACTGTATCCAATTGATCCACTAGCACATAGTACTTGTCAATCATAGCTTTAATCCTATCAAAATACATGAGGTCAGGGTAAAAAACCCCAAAGGATAATCCATTTCTCTTTATTTGAGTCTGCAACTTGAGCAACTTCTGGATTCTGAATCTTCTCATGTGAATGTCATCTTCATCCAAGTTATTTCTTGTTGCATCTTCCTCTATGCACTCACAGTGAACATTGGTATTAGGGATAGTAGGAGTATACAACTTCCTAACCCCTGCCATGAAGCCTTCTGGGTCAATGTACCTATAAGGGGCTGCCCCCATTCTATACTTCCCCAACCATTGACCCACTTCATCTATGGCATTCTTACCAATTGTAAAACTTGCAATTTTGAACTGCCTAGGGGTTATAGTCCCCTTTTTATGAGGTTCAAAATGCTCATTGTCTGTCAGCATTAGCTGCCAAATGAATTCCATGGCAGTGACTCTCATAGGCACATTATAAGGCAATATATGAGGTGGGTGGATACACCCATATACTCTAATAATGGTGAAATTCTACTCCAAGAAGAAATCACCCCAATTATGGTTTCCAGGCCAATTGTCTATATTCTCACAAGGCCTAAGCAATTGTATGACCTTCAAAGGGACTCTAGTCCTGCTTATTCCCAGACTCTGTATAATTGGATACACAATCCAATTTTGGAAGGCACAGTAGTCACAATCCCTGGAAGTATAGTTCCAAACCCTAACCCAAAACTGGATAGGATTTGGTTGTGCTTGATAGAATCTCTGAGGGGATAAGTCCTGAACCTTCATGATTACTAAATTGAAGTACAAGAGAAGGTGCATTAGGACTAAATAATGCAAAAATTTTAGTTCCTCCTCCTTGGGATTCTTTAGTTTTTTCTGGGTTGCAACAAAACCCTCATGCATCTCATCAATTATGTGTTGAATATAATCATAGCTGGTGCTTGAATGCACCTCCTGCAAGTCTAATACCAT
>MU226468.1:726699-738329 GCA_018584345.1 Thuja plicata
TATATATATATATATATATATATTTCATCATCGAGTTGGATGTCTTAATTATTATTGCCTATTCGGCTCTTAATAAAAATTAGAATTAATAATATAAAGATTAATTACAAATTTGGCACTCTTACATAGCCAAAATATAGGTTATCCAAAATTATAATCTAACTTAGCTTGCAAGGATTTCATGACATACTCCTTGATTCATCGCTACTAGTTCAACTGCTTTGT
This sequence comes from Thuja plicata, assembly GCA_018584345.1. Lineage (NCBI taxonomy): Eukaryota > Viridiplantae > Streptophyta > Pinopsida > Cupressales > Cupressaceae > Thuja > Thuja plicata. The sequence goes on from MU226468.1 coordinate 726,925, forward strand.
TACATCATTTTATTGTCTACACAAGTCTTCAAATTACTCTAACTCTATGTAATCATCAAAAAAACAAAATTTATCTTAGGTGGATTTGATACATACTCCATAGTATCTTCCTCTAAGCTCATGAGTCATAAAATGTTGTACTCGATCTTCGGTATCCAAAACAATACTTTTATACTTTATATTTTTGCTTCTGTACTTAGTCATTTTGAAGACTGTATCTCCAAAAAAAAACTTCATCCCAAGAAATCAATATACCAGATGTGTTTCCATAAATGAAAAACCATAAGTGTCTCATACCATACCAAAAATGTCACTTCCCAACAATCTCTCCCTTTGGCATTGATGGCAACACTTAGCGAAAAATGACTAAGTGTCCCAACTCATAGTTTCTTCTTTTTCTCTTTAACTATATATACAGATATAGTTTTTTTCTTTTCTCCTTAATTCATTTGTCTTCTCTTCTCCCCCTTTGACAACAATGAAAAAGGTGTATCCAAAATTTACAAAAATGTAGAATTTTAGTGCTTGCTCACCAGTTTAAGTACATCCTAGAAGGTATCTTCCATGATCTTCACTTTTGTATCCCATGAATCAATCAACAACTAACTACCATGAATTTAGTCCATTTAGTGCATCGGATGATGTCTATATTTCCTTTAGGTCTGTGGGCATAGAATGCATCAATGACTCTACACTCTTCTTCATATTAGATAAATGAACTTTAAGAATTGATAGCTTAGGAGTGATTAGACTCTTCAATAAATAAAATCTAGTCATTACCCTCCCTTTCTCAATATCCAACACATTCATCTTTTCATAGATCTTTATTATTTCTTTGTCCATCTCTAATATATATTGTGAGAAGGTCTCACAACTGTCCATCATACTATTCAGTGTAGCCCTTTCCTTTGCTAAAATATTTTCAATATTCTGAATATGTCTAATAAGATTTATACAATAGCTATATAGCATCCTTCCATGTGTAACAAAACTTATAATCTTTGATGTATCTAATCTCAGAATTCCCAAGTCCCATGAAATAGACTCAAAAAATTCCTTCAACTTCTTCTCTTGATAACTCTTCTCTACCTTCTCTTCAAGAACAACATCCTAACCAGGGGAAAATAGTGGCTCATACACGTGTTAGACTTACCTCACTAAATTGAAACAAACTCTAATGAGTATGAGTGGGACTTATTCTATGATTCTACTATGGATATCGAAGTGGATGTGGTTCACCAATTTGCACCATATGTTTTGCATGAAGAAAGTGTTCATACCAATGAACTTTTGAGTGAGCATTCTAAACTAGAATCCATCCTTATCCTAGTGATGAATCCAAAGAGGAGGTAATCATGCCTCTTACAAATAACACAAACTAGAATTTTGGGAGAGAACTCTGACCAGTGCTCTAGTCATGCCTCCGCATCAACTAGTAATAGAGGTAATCATGCATTCACCAGTCATAGGAATAATCTTGCAAATGAAAATTGGGCATAGTGGGATCGTGGAATAGAAGAATAAGATCCAAAATGGGACCTTAGAGACCTTCAAGAGCTTGAAATGGCTCCTCCACCATGTATCCCATCTACAAGAATTCAAGTCATGTCAATGAGTGTTTTTATAGAACGTGTGGTTGCTTGAGAAGTTTGGGAGAATGCTAACACTGGGTAAAATGGATAGAATCCATGTACTACCAACAAAAACTCCACTATAATTGTTAGGAAGAATCATAGTCTAGGAAACCCTTCGGAGAGTTCTATTACAAATCTTCTCTTACCCATTGAAGACCTTGATCTGGATAACTCGGTGCTATCCTTGGAACCTATTGAATCCCTACCTCTTGTCTATCCTGAACTCATTGAATGGAACCATGATGCTCCCCTAGACCTTATTTCTTCTCCTAATGACTACACTTTGGCATGTTACTTGAATGCCATTGAACCCTTCACCTCTTCCACCAGCGCAATGAGCATAAACATGACAGAGGGGGACATCAAGTTCCTCACCCTAAAGAGAAAAGATAAAAAGCAAAAAAGGTTTGATGCTGAAAACCACTATGTGGTAGTAATAGAACCAAAAATAGTAAAAAGAAAAGGCGTATCCAATGGTAAAAACCTCCCCAAGGAACTTGAGGATGGGGAACTTGATCTCCTTCCTAATCACCTTTAGGAAAGATCATCAGTGCTGATAGAACCAACACAAGCACTAAATTTGGGATTAGTAGAGGCACCTTAGTTAATCTACCTTGCACATGTTGGCAAGTTTACTCCTAGAGAGTATATAGCTTTTTTTTTTTTTTCATTATGGAAACAAAGTCATATGAAGTTTTCATAGCAAACTATGAAGTGGAAAATTGACTAAGTATAAAAGATAGAACAGAACAGTGACTTGCAGTCGATCAGAGCATCAGTATACGTGCGTATGATCACCTAAGGATATGTGTGTTCAAACTTAAGCTCTATGGTATGTTATTATTCTTACCCTATACATGCATGGTACAGAATGTCAGTACAGACAAGTTACAGAAAGAACAAGTTCACCAGCAGTCTAGAATACAGAGTATGAAGCCAACTTCATTGTTTTGATTATCGTATAATATTTTATTATGTAAAGGAAAAGCGCCTATTGTAGCATGTCTAAAATTGTGTATTAAACATTGTTGTAAACACACTTAAGCCAATTTGTTTAAAAGTTTTGTGTATTATGTTTTTGGGCCGACTATGGTCTTGTTTTGAGTCGCATCTATTCAGGCATAAAGATATATATGTGTAATGCAAAGATACATTTGAAGTGTGGTTGAATAAGTTAGAGAAGATGTATAGCAGAGAAGTATGAAGATATCAATATGAGGAAGATCCCTTAAAGAAGTTAAGAGCATAAGCGTATAACTAGAACTGATCAGACATCTGTGTCACATTTAACAGTTCATTTTTGGATATAGTGCATATCTATTCTCAGGAGGTTGTAGCCTTCTTTCTCTTTGAGAAGTGAGCTCTTGGATAGTGAGTCCTCACCCTTAATAGGGTTAATTGTAAAAGACTCCTAACAAGGTCAGGCCCTTAACTAGGTCATTGTACTCATATTGTAAAGATTGTTTCATATTAGTAATAACTCAGAGGGGGGGGGGGGGGAATCAGTGNCTCAGAGGGGGGGGGGGGTGAATCAGTGGCCTCAAAAATTTATTCAATTTAAACTTTAATCCATCGATCAATAATTCTCAAATTATTAAGTCCCTACAAGATGCATGCCTTTGAAATAATTGAAACAAATAACTCTCTATCGGTTTACCTTGTCTGCCCTTATTCTCCTTGATAACCGATAAGGAGTAAACTCTATTTACCAATACTCAGTAAATATGCAGAGTATACCAATCAATCCATAAATGCATATGTAGAATGTAAAACAATAAAGTAATGAACCAGACACATATAACACAAGGATTTTAACGTGGAAACCGTGTTAAGGGAAAAACCACTGGGACTGGTACCCAAAATTTTCACTCTTCTGAAGTGAGCCCTATTAGGAGCCAACCATGTTAAAGGTTAAAAACACATGGTTAAGTGTGACCTTTTTAGAGGATTTTTATACATAGGTTATCACTAAGTATCTAGCATCTAAGCTACCATCCTTGAATTAGTCTCATGATTGTCAATAGGCTTTATGCAAATCTTACTACCATCCTTGTATCAGCCTCCTTCTTAGACTGTCAATAGGCTTTAGGTAAGACCGGTGCTACTATCATGAGTCAACCTTCTGGTAATCTATTAGGATATACCTTAATTACAAAAGACTGTTAAGTCCTGCTCTGTTAAGAGACTTACTACTTCAATGGTTAAACTAAAACACAATGACCTATTTCTAATGCAAATTTGAATTACAAATATTCAGTTCTATTTACGTACAATACCTTTATGATCAATGTATCAATTCTATTCCTTTGTTCTTCATTCTTTCTACTCTGTGATGCTGTGCTTTTCTATTCATTGGTGTCTGCAGAGTTCTTTAGCTCTCCCTTAGCTTGATTGATCAGGACTGCATGAAGTTTATCCTTCATCAGTTTCTCTTCAACATCTTCTATCAGTTCACTCCCACATGTATCCGATTTCTTCAGCTTCTGAAAATGAATTGTGCTTGTCTCTTAAATAGACATGATATTCCTTAATTCTTGGTTCTTGATACTTGGTGTGAAAAACAATCCAGCCAAATTGATTTATGGCTTTAACTCCTAATTTATCTTGCAGTTATCTTCTTGCCAGCTGTATAAATCATCTTTAAATCACTTACTTAACTTTGGTCAAATAAAACAAATCAAACAACTAGTTAAGTCTATCCTTAAGCTCTGCCAACTAGATATTTTGTCATTTTCTAATCTCTCTATTCTATCAGTCAACTCTGCAGTTCATTGCCGGTGACAACTACCAATTCCATTGGTGTCGCTTCAGTTAGCTTTGGGATCTCCATATGTCAGGCATCATTGGGTCTTGCTCTTTGGGCAACCCTATTTTTAGCTCGTCGAGCATCCTATGATTCTGCTTCATCGGGCAACACTGTCTTCTGCTCGTCGGGCATCAGTGTGACTTTTATCTCTGTCTTTAGCGATGGTGTGCACTCCATCAATGTAGTCTATCACTTAGTGAATACTTTGACTTTTATGTATTGCTGAAAGCATAACCTCTATTCCATTGGTTCTCTGAAGTCTTTACCATTATGTATATGACCATATAGATGATATCAAGTTGACATCAATGACAATACAAAATATTAACTGATTTAATGTCTTGCATCATCTTCAACTTAATATAGTCAAACATTTAATCAGTTACATGTCATCAATCTCTCCCTTTGGCATTGATGGAAACATACTATATTATCATACTATACTATTGCTAATACAATATGAAATACAATTGTTGAGATTCATCAAATTACCAAAGAGTTTGTTTTGATAACTGATAAAATGTCTGACTGTCGACGAGCTCTGTATTAGCTCAGATTTGATTCTTGCAGCTTTCTGTTTCTTCTTCTGATGTGTTGTGTCCTCTTTGACTATTCTGCTTCTTTGATGTCTTTGTCTTTTGTTTCAACTTTTATACAAATTCTCTCCCTTTGGATATGATCTCTCCCTATTTGAAGTAATCTGATAATGAATAGTTTCTAATGATAATATGGATACATTCTCTCCCTTTGACATTAATGCCAAACAAATATTTTTACAAATATCTGACATGTTGTCAAACAATGTCTTCTATCCATAATATAGTCCTTGAATTTCCCTTATCCATCATCAATATAACAATCTATTCTAGTGCTCTAGTTCTGATATATACGTCTCTGTATATAGATGTAGCTTTGAAGTTCAGCTTCTGCTTGCATCAATCATGAATGATATTCTAATAATATATGGCTGATGAAGCATCCAGTCCTTTTACTGACTGTTAGACATGGGTTTGACCCCTAGTCTTTTTCTCAGGTACTCAAATGTATCCTTGGGCAGTGGCTTGGTGAAGATATCATCCAATTATTCTTTTGATTGCACATATTCAAGTATCACCTCCTTTTCTTGAACTTGTTCTCTTAAATAATGATACTTGATGGCAATGTGTTTAGTCTTTACATGCATGACTGGATTCTTGGAAATATTTATTGCATTGGTGTTATCACAATAGATAACTACTAGTTCTATGATCTGCATATGCATACCTCCTCGCAACTATTTGATCCATGCAATATTTGAGTAGTTTGCAGCAGCAGCAACATATTCTGCTTCTGCAATAGACTGAGAGATGCATCCTTGCTTCTTGCTAATCCATGTGACAAGTATGTCACCCATAAAGAATGCTCCTCCAGTTGTTCTCTTCTGGTCATCAAGATTTCCATCCCAATCAGCGTTGGTAAACACTTTTAGTTCAAATTTGCCTTCTCTTCTATACCATAAGCCAAATTCCTTAGTATTCTTCGGATATCTTAGAATTCTTTTCACAGTAGTTATATGTGATTCCCTAGGGTTAGCAGAAAATATAGCAACAATTCCTACTGCATGTGCAATATCTGGTCTAGTGTGTACAACATACATGAGTTTCCCTATCATTAATCTGTATAGAGTCTAATTTACCTCTGCTATCTTGTCTTCCTTTGTTAATTTTCATCCAGTAGCCATCGGTGTTCCAACAAGTTTGGAATCTTCCATCTTGAATATTTTCAGAACCTCTTTAATGTATTTGGACTGTGTAATGAAAATACCTTCACTTTATTGAATGATCTGCAGACCAATAAAGAACTTGATCTCTCCAAACATAGACATCTCAAACTCTTTGCTCATCTCTTCAGTAAATGATTTGCATAGCCTATCATTGTCTCCAAATATGATGTCATCAACAAATATTTCAGCAATCAAAGTGTTAGCATTAGTATCTTCTTTTAAATAAAGATTATTGTTCTCACTAGTCCTTATGAATCCAATACTTATTAGATAGGGATGAAGTCATTCATACTAGGCTTTGGGAGCTTGTTTCAATCCATACAAGGCTTTGTGAAGTCTACATACTATGTTCCTCTTGTTTGGATCCACAAACCCTTCTGGTTGCTCAATGTATACCTCTTCTTCAAGTATTCCATTTAGGAATGCTGACTTGACATCCATTTGATATACTTTGAATCCTTTGTATGCAGCATAAGCAAGTAGAATTCTTACTCCTTCTAGTCTAGTAACTGGTGCAAAGGTTTCTCCATAGTCTATACCTTCCTCTTGTGCATACCCCTTGCATACTAGTCTTTCTTTGTTACTTGTGACTTCTCCATTCTCATTCAGTTTGTTCCTGAATATCCATTTTGTACCAATGATATTCTTGTCATCTGATCTTGGCATAAGTGACCATGTCTTGTTCTTCTCAATCTATTCAATCTCATCATTCATAGCACTTATCCATTCTTCATTGTCTAGTGTAGCATTGACAAATTTTGGTTCAAATTCATAAATTAAGCAATTTGAGTTTAAAGATGCACTCCTTGTTCTTGTACTAGCTTTCTTTTCTCCTATGATCTAGTCCTCTAGATGGTTCCTTCTTACATATCTTTCAAGTATAGGTACAACTATTTGCATATAAGCTTTATCTTCATTACCTTGCACATTATTTTGATCATTATCCTGACCGTCGGTAACAGCATGCTGACCGTCAGTTGCAACATTCTATTTTTTTGGATTTAAGCACTGTTGCTTAGGTAAAGTGATGCGTTCTTCATTGTATATGAACTTGTTGTAGTCCTCTAGTTCTTTTGTGCTTTCCAGCTCATTCTTTTCTGCATATTTATCAATCTTTACATTTGCACTTTCAACTATTTTGTTAGAAGCCTTGAGTAGACATTTAAAGGCTTTTCTTTTGGTAGAATACCCCAGAAAAATACCTTCATCACTTTTTGTGTCTAGCTTTCCATTTCTTTGATCTTTTAAGACATAACATTGACTGCTAAAAATTTTGAAGTAACTTACATTGGGTGTTTTACCATATCATAGCTCATAAGGAGTCTTCTTTGAGTCCTTTCTTAATTTTACTCTATTAAGTGGTTAGACAGCAGTGGTAATAGCTTTCCTCCAAAAGATCTAGGTCATGTCCTTCTCTATCATCAATGTTCTTGCACAATCAACTATTGATTTATTCCTTCTCTCAGCAATCCCATTTTGCTATGGTGTTCTTGGTGGAGAAACCTATCTTTTTATACCATGCTCATTACAAAAATTAGTGAATTCATCTGATATAAATTCTCTTCCTCTATCTCATCTCAAACATTTTAGATCCTTACCACTTTGTTTTTCTACCATAGCCTTATACCATTTAAAAATATTGAATGCTTCAGATTTTTCTTTTAGAAACATGACTGTCATCATTCTAGAATAATCATCAACAAAGAGAAAAAATATTTGTCTCCATAATAGCTCTTTTTCCTCATAGGTCCACATAAATCAGTATGGACTAATTCTAGAATATCATCAGATGTATGGGTTTTTTTTTTGAAACTATACTTTGTCATTTTACCTTTTTGATAATTCTTGCACATGATGTTGTTTGGCTTTGTCATTGTCGGTAAGCGTCTTACACTTCTTTTCCTGCTTATCTTCATCATGTTGTCAAAATTCACATGACACAACCTTTTGTGCCATAGCCATATGTCTTCATTTCTAGTCATCAAGCAAGTGGGGTTAGTATCATTCAGATAGAATAAGTTACCTTTGGTTTGTTCACCGATACAAATCCATGTTCCTGATTCATTGAAGATCTTTGCCTTATTGTTCTCAAATGCTACTTTATGATCTGAATTATTTAGTTGAGAAACACTCAATAGATTATAATTCAATCCTTTTACCCAATAAACATTTTCACATTTAATCAGATTATTCAACATTACTATTCCTTTACCTTCAATTTGACAAGGTGAATCATTTCCCATTCTTAATGTACCACCTTTATAGTATTCAAAATTATTAAACTTTTATTTGTCATCGGTCATATGGTGAGTGCAACCACTATCTATAATCCAAATATCATTTTTACTAATCTTAGATATGAGTACAGTTTCTTCATACCTTTCATCTTGATTTGAATCATCCTTCATAGCTACAAACACTATCTCAACATCATCATCCAATTCGGTGTCAGTATCTTCATCTTTGCAAGCAACAAGATAGCTATCCTTCTTTCTTTTGTCCTTGTAATCTCAGGTATCACTTCTTTCTGATTGTTGGTAACCTCTGTAATCTTTGTTATCACCTCTGTTAGATTTTGTCTCAAAAGATCTGTTATCACTTCTATCATCTTTTCTTTTAGGACATCTTGCAATAAAGTGTCCAATTTCTTTACAATTAAAACATACAAGTGGTAACTTACCTTTGTATTTACCTTTGCCTCTTAGCATTCTTCTTGCCATGAGTGCTTCAATTTCATCTAGATCTTCTTCTTCACTTTTGCTTTCACTGTCTCTTCTAGATGAGTGTCTCTGACTATATTTTCTTATTCTCATAGAAGAATTGAATGTAGACTCTAAGCTTCGTAAGACACTATTATCAAAGTTGTTCATCTCAAATGAAATCAGTCTACCAATTAGGCTATCAAGAGTGACTGTATTATTTTCTACTCCTCTCATTTCTTGAATAGTAGAGACTCTAATAGCATATTTAGGCAATAGGGTTCTTAGGATTTTACTACCACTATCTCCTCCTCAAGTGTACCTCCAACACCTCGTATAGCATTGACTACTTCTTTTATTCTTGTGTTTTATTGTGTGATTTTTTCACCTTCTTTCATTATGAGATCATTAAACTTTCATCTACGACTTTCTGCCTTGGCCCTCAAAATATTTGCATCACCTCCATGTACAAGTTTCAACTTGTCCCACATTGTCTTTACATTTTCGCAATCTTTGACATCCTCAAATTTAGCATTAGAGAGTGAGGCTGAAAGCTTTATAACCATGCAGTTATGTTCATACTTTACTCTCAATTGATCTATTATCAATGGTCCTATAGGAAACACATATTTAGTATCTAAGTCTTTAGTAATATCATTTCCAATACCTGATAAGTGAAGCTTTATCATGCTTTTCCATGAAGCAAAGTTGTCTTTGTTCAACTTGGGCACATCTCATCTGTTCATCTTGTGATCTTTACTTAGGTCTTAAAACCTTCCTTCTAAGCACACAAGCTTTGATACCAATTGTTAGGAATAACTGAGAGGGGGGGGTGAATCAGTGGCCTAAAAAATTTATTCAATTTAAACTTTAATCCACCGATCAATACTTCTCAAATTATTAAGTCCCTACAAGATGCATGCCTTTGAAATACTTGAAACAAATAACTGTCTATCAATTTACCTTGTTTGTCCTTATTCTCCTTGATAACTGATAAGTAGTAAACTATATTTACCGATACTCAGTAAATATGTAGAGTATACCAATCAATCCATAAATGCATATGTAGAATGTAAAATAATAAAGTAATGAACCATAAACATATAACACAAGGATTTTAATGTGGAAACCTTGTTAAGGGAAAAACCACTGGGATCAGTACCCCAAATTTTCACTCTTCTGAAGTGAGCCCTATTAGGAGCCAACCTTGTTAAAGGTTACAAACATATGGTTAAGTGCGACCTTGTTAGAGGATTTTTATACATAGGTTGTCACTAAGTATCTGGCATCTATGCTACCATCCTTGAATCAATCTCATGACTATCAATAGGCTTTATGCAAATCTTACTACCATCCTTGAATCAACCTCCTTCTTAGATTGTCAATAGGCTTTAGGTAAGACTGGTGCTACTATCATGATTCAACCTTTTGGTAACTTGTTAGGATATACCTCAATTACAAAAGACTGTTAAGTCCTACTCTGTTAAGAGACTTAATGCTTCATTGGTTAAACTAAAACACAATGACCTATTTCTAATGCAACTTTGAATTGTAGATATTCATATCTATTTATGTACAATACCTTTATGATCAATGTATCAATTCTATTCCTTTATTCTTCATTCTTTCTACTCTGTGATGCTATGCTTTTCTATTCGTTGGTGTTTGTAGAATTCTTTAGCTCTCCCTTAGCTTGATTGATCAGGACTGCATGAAGTTTATCCTTTATCAGTTTCTCTTAATTATCTTCTATCAGTTCACTCCTCTGTGAATCTAATTGCTTCAACTTCTAGAAATGAATTATGCTTGTCTCTTAAATAGACATGATATTCCTTAATTCTTGGTTCTTGATTCTTGGCATGAAAAACAATCCAGCCAAATTGATTTATGGCTTTAACTCCTGATTTATCTCACAGTTATCTTCTTACCAGCTATATAAATCATCTTTAAATCACTTACTTAACTGTGGTCGAATAAAAAAAATCAAACAACCAGTTAAGTCTATCCTTAAGCTCTGTCAGCTAGATATTTTGTCATTTTCTGATCTCTTTGTTCTATTGGTCAAATCTGCAGTTCGTCACCAGTGACAACTGCCAGTTCCATTGGTGTCACTTTAGTTAGCTTCGGTATCTGCATCTGTTGGGGATCATTAGATCTTTCTCATCGGGCAAAACTATTTTAAGCTCGTCAGGCATCCTATGATTCTACTTCATTAGGCAACACTATCTTCTGCCCGTTGGGCATCACTATGACTTTTATCTCTGTCTTTACCGATGGTGTGCACTCCGCCAGTGTAGTCTATCACTTAGTGAATACTTTGGCTTTTATGTATTGCTGAAAGCATAACCTCTGTTCCATTGGTTCTCTGAAGTCTTCAGCATTATGTATATGACCATACAAATGATATCAAGTTGACATCAATGACAATACAAACTATTAACTGATTTAATGTCTTGCATCATCTTCAACTTAATATAGTCAAACATTTAATCAGTTACATGTCA
>MU226468.1:759076-774493 GCA_018584345.1 Thuja plicata
CCATTCACCCATGCTAATCTAATCCTAATCCTAAATTCTACTCTAACCCACCTCCTAATGTTGTCACATTCCATTAAGGAATACTTAGCAACTCCACCCACTTGAAAAAGTCCACTTTCTCAAGCTGAAATTTCTTAAAGTCCACATTCTCTTACATCTTCCCTTCCCTCTTTAAGGCCTTCATTAATTCCTTTATTAATATGAAGACCTTAAGCCCATGTCTCTCCCATGCCTTATTAATGCCTTGGGTATTAATGGCTCTTACATATTCATTTATGAGCCTCCAAGTTCATAAATGAACCTTGTCCCCCCCCTCTCTCTCTCTCTCTCTCTCCCATTCTTCTATAAATAAAAGTCTATTTTGAGAGCAAATAAGCCTTCACCTTAGATGAAAAATACATTGTTATGCTGTTAGATTCACTCTATACTTACATTTCATCCATTATCTTATGCTAGTTCTTTATTTTCATTTCATGTTTTAAAGCTAGATTGTATGCTTTTTCTCATTTTTAGTTTAAATTCGAATCAAATCCTTTATAATAGGATGGTATTGGTCACTGATTTGGAGCATATTTTGAGGGCTAAATATGCAACTAATCATACTCTTTCTAGTTAGAAGGCAATAGGCCGATATTAGTGGTTTTGAATGTTTTGACTAACCATTTATTCTAATGCAATGACCTATTGAGTGTTTATGTCATTTTCAATAGGTACCCATTTACACACACATTTCTAGCACCCACCATGGGGCTCAATTTTTATTTTAGCCTCATTTTCTAACAATTTTTGGCCATTTACAGACTCAGAAATCAGACACAGAATCGCAAATATGATTGCAGGCTCACATCTTGGATACACCATCTCACCGCGTGGTTTTCGGATCGCATCCAGGATTTCTCAGATCGCATCTGGTTCTCAGTCGCATCTAGTCAACACAGGCTCATATTTGGGGAATAAGATCGCATCTTGGATACTACATCGCATCTGGTAAGAATTTAGGATCGCATCTAGTTTTGAAGCTTGACCTTTTGATTTGTCTAATCCTAACAAGTTCAACTAGTTGTGTTTCTGTGTTGTGCAGTCTAACAAGTGTTTTCAGGTACATTTTAATAGGTTTCATAGAGTCAGATTGAGCAAAGTACTAATGTGGTTTTTGCAGGATACCCAAACTCCTTCCGTCTTAACTTCTATTTTCCAGTTTTTCATAACTTAAAGACCATTTCTTCCCACTTGGTAAGCAACTAGATATTATGCTCTTTTCCTCTTGAGGAAAATCAGAAAGTCAGACGTTGTCTTATCACTTGTGATAAAATTAGAGATAATTGAACAAGCAAAGCATAAAATATGTGGGTTAATTGAACAAATTTCATTGTATAATTGCTTTTGGGATCAGAAATTGAACAACTCAAATCATTAAATCCATGTGGTAAATGAACAAGGAAAACTTTCCCTTGCTGTCTTCTTTAAAATAGGAATCATTAAGACATGCTCAACATAGCTTGGGAAAAAGAACCATTGTTTATTGTGTTTGGGGAGAAAATGACATGGACTAGGAGAGTATGCTCTTCTTCATTTGAAGAATAAAAAATCTAGAAATCCTAAGGTCGCCAATCCTGGTTACCATTCTTTTTAATAGTAGAAGGCCTACCAGTTGAGGAAAAAATCTCCCGGAAGTGACCCAAGTGAGGACAGGTCTTACGCCGACCCTTCCAACTCACTATAAATAGTTGCTTCCTTGTAGGCCAAAGCCTCGGAAGACAGAACTGGTTTTGTTCTTGGAATTTTGACATCATTCCTTGAACATATCGGGGTATATATAGAGCGGAGCCACTTCAATCTTGCTTGCGAGACTATATATATTTAAGTACTCATATGGCTATACGCCTCAATTTTTCCTTGTGAAATTCTATGGGGGATAGTTTCGAATGAATTTTCCAATAATCTACAACACATTCAATTGAAAGAATTCCTGATTCATCCCCAAAAGGGTGATAATCTTTGTGCAAGGCAAAAAGTAATTTCTCCAAGACACTTGTCATATTGTGACCTCACTTGCATTTGGAGTCAGCTAATATAGCATCATGACTGGAGCCATTGCTTGCTTGGTGATGGCTATATTCTGATTAGCATTTGAGTGTGTACCTAAGTCAATGAGCAAACAATTTTCATCCTCCACCTAGAGAATAGGAAAAAAATGTGTGTTTGGATCCACCCCTTTTAACAAAGACAAATTGTCTGATTTGTCAAAAAGGTCATTAAAAAGATAAGCTCCTCATAACAATCAATAAATTTCATACCCTGGAGTACAAACATCTTTTACATCTGACAAAATACCTCTTTGATGCAATTTGGAGACAAACAGATTCACGTTCCTCAAAACGTAAAAATTTCAAAATGAACTAAACTGTCAAGTCCATCATAAGATCACATCTAGGATTTCCTGAGTCGTATCCTATATTTAGGGTTGTATCTAGTGTAGAATCTCATGTTTGGTCAAGCAACCAGTTGCATTTAGTGTTTTAGGATCGTATCCAGAGTTTAGGATCGCATCTGGTTCTGTCAGAGGATCGTATCTGGGAGCTTGTATCTTGGACAGTGGGAATTTCTAGCGGTCTTTCCTCAGAAGTCTCAGTAGTTTTAGGTACCCTTTTTTCTCTTTAGTTGGTCCCTATTGTCTCTCCTAGTCTCCCTGCTGTTATTTTCAAAACACTTTCAAAATGTCTACCTTGCATGCTCAGTCAGTGTTTCACGATCTGTTCAATACGTGTGGTCTACCCATTTTCTATCCACAACTTGGTTCCCAGCTCACTATTAGGGCATTCTAACCCTCTGATTCTGGAATCATTTACATCCACCAAACAAACAAATAGTTACTTCTACCTAGACAAACCCACTTGAATGATCTGGAATCCTTGCTAGCACTATTGGGACACGTTGACAAAGTTGACAAACAAACTTTATGGTTAACATAAGTACATGACTAAAGAATCAATAGTCCCTCCTAAAACATCACACTTTCAAAGAGAGACTTCTCGCGATTCCATGTTCGATCTTGATTCACCTCAAATGGGTAGCAACACTAACGATTGGAGTAAAGCCTTTGAGGGTTATGGCAAACAAGCACAATCCGTAGGCTCAGAAGAGGAAGAAAGACCCAGGTATGAACGTAATCCATTTGGATCAGATAGTGATGAAGAAATCCCTGAAGATGAATATGAAAAGCTAAAACAAAGCAAAAGGATCCACAAACTGTTGGAACGAATAATCAGAGATGACAAAGAAAAATACTTTCTCCATTTAGCATCCATGGGTGTTAAATTTCCTTAGAATTTTGATGTGAATGACCTCAAAAAAAAGGAGGTACCAAACCCCATATCCATCCTTACTCAACAGCTCAATCAAATGAAAATCGAGCTCACAAACCTCAAGCAAGAGAAGGACAAACCAAAAACAAAATACTCTTTGGATGCCATTTGTCCCTTTCCCTTCAACAAGAGTATCACCATGGTTCAGTTTCCTCCTAATGTGGCAAGACCAAAATATGAAAAATATACTGGGGAAACCGATCCACATGATCATGTAAGAGAATTTTGTGCTCTTAGCATTGAGTATATGCATGAACCCACTTACCTCATGAGACTATTTTCAAGAAGTCTAGGGGGAAACACCGTGGAATGGTTTTCAAAGTTGAATCCCAAAGTTAAAACATTTGAAGAGTTGATGCAACGGTTCATTCAACACTACTCTTACAACATCCAACATGATGCCACCGTGATGGATCTATGTAATACCAAGTAGAAGACAAGAGAATCCTTTACACACTTCCTACAAAGATGGAGGAAGATATTTGCACAATATTCAAGAGTCATCCCTGAAATAGAAAAGATGGAGATCTTTGTTAACAATCTCATACCGGGATTGAGTTTTTCTCTACAAATGCAAGATTCTCCTATCTTCGATAGGATGATTAAGAATGCTCTCCATATCAAAGAGGTCATGGTCAAAAATGGAGAGATTACCCTTCAAAATGAAAACAAAGGTAGTGGCTACAATTCCAAGCCTAAATGGTGGAAAAACAATAAAAATGTTGTCAATGATGGAGTGGTTGATTCTTCCAACGTTAATTCCAAAACCAAAGCATTCAATCTTACCAATGGTATGCAAGCAAGAAAGGAGGCTAAAATAACACCTCCCATTCCCAAAGCCAACAATGATAATGACAGGGGACAAACATGGAATTCAAAACCCCAAAGAACATTCACACCTTTGGGAGAACCTCTTGAGGCCGTTCTAAAAATATTGGTGGAAAACAAAGTCCTCACGATTCCAGATTCTAAACCTTGGGAACCAATGGTTAAACCTAGATGGTGGGATGATAACTCTTACTGTATCTTTCACAAAAACAAGGGACACGAGAGAAATAATTGCCTCAAGCTCAAGCACATTATCCAAGACCTTATTGAAGGGGGTAAAATCAAGGTGGATGGACACACTACCAATGAAGATCACACATCATTTAATAAACCATTCCCCAATTACAATCAAGGAGAAATATCCAAATGGAAAGGTAATGAGGTAAACTACACCTACTCCAAAAGTGACAACATGATCAATATGCTTAACATTAAAGATGAATCTATCAACATGGTCACCATCAAAGGAACCTCATCCTCCACAAACGCTGTAACTCAGAGCCAAGCATAGGTTACGATCAAGGGACCTCCAAAACAGACATCTCCACCCAAGGTTCCTATTATCACTATACCTAAACTAGGAGAAAAACATGTGGTCACTATCCGTGGAGCAAAATATGAATTGGTGGATCAATTGCAAAGAACTGCTACCAAAATTTCCATCTTTGAATTGCTCAAAATATACACTGTGCACAGAGAAATCCTAGAACAAGCTCTACACACTACTAATGTTCCAAAGGATATAGATATAGAGAAATTCCAAGCGATGTTCAATCATATATCAATGCCACATTACCTCTCCTTTTCTGAGGAAGATGACAAATCATTGACCCATCCACACAATCAACCTCTCCATATCAAAGTTCTTATTCATAAATCCCGTGTTAGACACGTATTGATAGATGGAGGTGCTGGATTAAATATTTGTACACTGGATCTTGTCAAGAGGATAGGCCTCTCAGAGCAAACAATTGACTCTAGAAATAAAATAACCATCAAAGCATATGATGAGGAAGAAAGATCCTCTCAAGGTATTATTTGTCTACCCATCAGAGTTGGACCGATTGAAAGAGATGTTATATGTTAGGTTCTAGATCTACCACTAGCCTACAACATTCTACTAGGGAGACCATGGATCCACAAGATGCAGGCTGTACCATCTACCTATCATCAATGCATCAAATTTCCACATAATGGAATAGAGGTCACAATTCTTGTAGATGCCAACTACACTTGCAACAATATTAAAGTAGGTAGCATGATTCCCCACAACAAGGAGGCTATGGGTGAAGTTACTCCTGAAACTACCAAGGACATGGTCATGAAAGGCTTCAGCAAAACATTGAAACTTTAAGAAATAGGTATGGGTGAATACAAGTTGGACCTGAATCCCTCAATGACAGAGCTTCCAGTATCACCAAGATCCTATGGAAAACCATCATCAAAATTCACACCTCTTGCAGTACAGGAACCAGAAATACACAAAGCTACTGGTATGGTAAAGGCATCTATGTCTTCTTCAAATAACACAGAAGAGCAAGCAGTCTTAAATTGGCTTTACAAGGAAGAACCAGTGGACTCTAAGGTTAAAAATGTAAAGATATCCTTGGAGCAGTATGGAAAAGGATATGATTTCCTCAAACAAATGGGATACAAAGGAAAAGGGCCTCTCAATGACACAGGATGAGGGATCATCGAACCTATACCCATGGAGTTCCACCTCAACAAAGATAAAACAAGATTGGGCTTTACTACTCAATTCAAAAAACCTACTCCAAAGCAGAGTCCACCTTCTGAAGTAGAGAGTGATAAAATAGATGAAATAGTTTCAGACCCATGGCTTTGTGAGAGATTGCTACATGTCGGTATAGACAATCTAGAATATCAAGGTGAACGCTATGTACCTAGTTTTGAGGTACCACAAGATCTTCATACTCCTCTACTAGGACAACCACCCATTCAAGAAGTTGGAGACGCCATAGCTACTATCACTCAAGAGGAACCCCGGCCACAAAATTTACATCCTCACTGGGGGAAATTGGTCACTATTACACATATCCTAGATCTACCTCACTTTGATCTACAAGCAGCTAACTGTGTCCATCAAATCAACATTGTTGGATATTTGAATAGATCTGATGATGATGTCATAGATTCTCATGACTATGAGTATGATCGGTTATCTATTGCTTCTGAAGAAATTGGGATGGACACAATTCACATGTTTGTAGCTCCTACATCTCCTAGTAGGTGTCCTGACATCTCTCCCAAAGATACTGATCCTCCTGAAGCAGAAGAAGATTTCCTTCCTCCCATCATAGACAGAGACACGGGTGAATACATAACTCTATAAGAATTTCATAGGCTACAAGCAAGAAGCCTTCTTTTACAAAGAGATGATGATGAGTTATCTACTGATGAGTCCCTAGAGTTTGATCCATATATGCTTGATAATGACCCTTTTAAAATGATCTCGCTCTTATTGACCTAAACATCAAAGATATTAACTTAATAGACCATGTCATGTCAGTTAACAGTTTTGATACTAACACGATGCTATCCCTCTCAAAACCTAACTCCCTAAAATTGGTACTTTTGGACCTCATTGATTGGACTGAAACAAATCCTACACCTATGCTCACATTTTCCAATGACCACTCCCTGACTTGTTACCTTAATGCTTGTGAACCTCACCCTTCTTCCACCAATGCAAGGAGTGAGAATATGTCACAAGAAGATATCAAGTTTCTTAGTCACAAATTGAAAAATAAAAAGAAAAAGTGGACTGATAGTGAAAACCACTCTGTGGCAGTATCAGATCCCAAAATAGTAAAGAAAAAAGATGTATCCGATGGTGAAAACCTCTTAGAGGTGCCAAAGGATAAGACTCTTGATGTCCTCCCTGAACACTTTCAGGAAAGATCTTCAGTATTAATTGAACCAACACAACCAGTGAACTTAGGCACTACTGAAGATCCTCAGATAGTTCATCTAGCACAATCCTTATCAGAAGAAGAGAAGCTACAATTCATAGAATTCCTGAAGAAGAAAAAGATCAACTTTGCATGGTCCTACACTAATATGCTAGGGATAGATCCTAATCTCATTATGCATCACTTATCCATAGCTCTTGGGATCAAGCCCGTGAAACAAAAACTTAGAAAAATGCATCCTCATGTTGCATTACTGGTGAAGGCAGAACTAGAAAAGTTGTTAAAAGTTGGATTCATTCGGGTCATTGCCTATGTAGCATGGATCTCCAATGTGGTCCCTATTTCTAAAACTGATAAATCTATTAGGATCTGCACAGACTTCAGGGACCTCAACAAATCATGTCCAAAGGATGACTTCCCTTTACCAAATATTGACATGATTATAGACCTCATAGCTGGCTACCAGATGTATTCCTTAATGTATGGATTCTTAGGTTATAATCAAATCAAGATTGCCCCTGAGGATCATGATAAAATTGCATTTACATGTGCATGGGGCACATTTTGCTAGAACGTCATGCCATTTGGGCTAAAGAATGCTGGAGCAACATATCAAAGAGCTATGACAACCATATTCCATGACATGATGCACAAAAACATGGAAGACTATGTTGATGACACACTGGCTAAATACAAAGAAAGAGGCACTCATATTATAGATTTAGGAAAAATATTGGATCAGATGGAGCAATTTCAACTCAGGCTCAACCCAAAGAAATGTGCTTTTGGGGTTCAATTCGATAAGCTCCTCAGATTCATAGTATCAGCTAAGGGCATCAAGGTAGATCTAGCAAAAGTGAATTCTATTCTAGAAATGACTCCTCCCTGTAATATCAGTCAAATGAGGTCACTATAAGGATGACTCCAGTCTATCAGGAGATTCATGTCCCAACTTGCAAAAAAAGTGCAACCCTTTACTAAGCTACTACATAAAGGGGTTACATTTAACTGAGATGAACACTATGAAACCAACTTCAGAGAATTAAAGGCCTACCTAGCTTCGCCACCCATTCTTATGGCACCTATTCATGGGAAACCTTTGCTCCTATATATTTCAGCTACGAAAACATCACTAGGAGTATTACTGGCACAAGAGGATGACACAAAGAAAGAGCGAGATATCTACTACATTAGTAGAACTCTAGTCACTTATGAGCTCAATTATAGCATTATTGAGAAAGCATGTTTAGCAGTTGTGTTTGCATCAAAAAAATTAAGACACTACATGCTCTCTCACATAGTTAAGCTCATAGCTAAGATTGATCCTCTGAAGTATCTTTTAAGCAGAACAACATGGGTCCTTATTCTTAGTGAGTTTTACATTGAGTATGTCGAACAGAGGGCTATCAAAGGACAGGTATTTGCAGACCAACTAGCTGATTTTCCACTTCAAGCTGATACACCATTACTAGTTGAATTCCCTAATGAAACAATCATGCATCTCACTGAACATTCATGGAAGATGTACTTTGATGGGTCATTCACTCAACAAGGGTCTGGAGCCGGAGTTCTCTTCATTACTCCTCAAGGATATAAGATTCCCAAAACTTATAAACCAATGTTTCCATGTACCAACAATATCTCAGAATATGAAGCGCTAGTCAATGGCCTCAAGCTCACCATAGAATGGAAGATCATTGAGCTACATGTAGATGGTGACTCCCAACTAGTTATCAATCAAATCAATGGGGAGTATCAAACAAAAGATGAGAAATTGGTTCCCTACAAACAACTAGATAATGATTTGGGGAAATACTTTGTCTTCCTCACCTTTCAGTAGATACCAAGATTAGAGAATAAAGCTGCAGACACTATGGCTACCTTGGTGTCCATGTTACAACTGGAGGAACATCAATTCTGCAATGACTTCTTGGTGGAAGAAATATCCTATTCCACCTTTGCTATTCCATAATATCAGGTAATCTGTGCCTTAAATACTCCCGTTCAATCCCAATATGCCAATATTATTGCCTATCTTTCAGACCAAAGTATTCCTGCCAACCTATCTAGAAATGAGAAACTATCCCTGGTTAGGACAACATCACGTTACGTCCTCATAACTAACAACCTATATTGACATAGTCTCAACAGTACACTTCTTTGATGTTTAGAACTAGAAGAGTCCAATCTCGCTTTAAAAGACGTCCACGAAGGTGTATGTGGATCACACTCGAATGGCTTTTTATTAGCTAAAAAGCTACTCAGGGTAGGCTATTATTGGCCTACAATGGAGGAAGATGCTATTAAATTTTCCAAAGGATGTCTTAAATGCCAAACACATGGAAACCTCATCCATGCTCCTGCCAAAGAACTCATACCTTTTATAACACATTGGCCATTTCAGCAATGGGCCTTTGACTTGGTTGGACAGATACATCCCAACTCTTCAAATGGACATAAGTTCATCATCACGGACACTGAGTATTTCACAAAGTGGGTCAAATCCATGCCGCTAATCAAAGCCACTAGCAAACAGGTGGCTATGTTCATTCTGAACTACATTATTTGTAGATATGGGATACCATCTTCAATTGTGATAGACAATGGGGGCCAATTTAAAATCCAAGACATTGATGACCTTTGTGAAAAGTTCCACATTACTCAACATTTCTCTTCGGTCTATTATCCTCAAGGTAATGGGCAAGCTGAGGCATCGAACAAAAAAATTCTCAAAATCCTACATAGAACTGTGAGCAAGTCTGCAAAGACTGGCATTTACAACTAAATCCCACATTACTCAACATTGCTCTTTGGTCTATTATCCTCAAGGTAATGGGTAGACTGAGGCATCGAACAAAAACATTCTCAAAATCCTACATAGAACTGTGAGCAAGTCTGGTAGAGACTGGAATTTACAACTAAATCTGGCACTATGGGCCTACAGAACAAGCATCAGAACACCAACTGGAGCCACGCCATTTGCTCTAGTCTATGGCACTGAAGCAATACTACCTATTGAGGTTGAAATCCCATCTTTACGAATCTCTCTACAAGGACTAGTTACTAATGAATAGTATCGCATTGATTGGATAAATTCTCTGGACCTACTGGATGAGCGCAGACAACAAGTGTTCGATCACCTCAAAGTGTACCAAGCAAGAATGTCCAAAGGTTACAACAAGAAGGTTAAACCACGCAAGTTTGAGGTGGGGGACCTTGCTCTGAAAGAGAATCCTACGAACCAGCCTAACAGAGAGAAGAAAGGAAAGTTTGAACCTAACTAGCTGGGGCCTTATGTTATCACTGCTACTTTTGGGATTGGAGCTTATCAGTTAGGTACACCTGAGGGGGACATTCTTCTTGATCCTATCAATACTCTACATTTGAAGTGGTTCTACGCTTAATGACCGGCTAACAGAGCCTGTACAACAAAAATTTCTTGCAAAACACCAAAA
This sequence comes from Thuja plicata, assembly GCA_018584345.1. Classification (NCBI taxonomy): domain Eukaryota; kingdom Viridiplantae; phylum Streptophyta; class Pinopsida; order Cupressales; family Cupressaceae; genus Thuja; species Thuja plicata. Next base: position 769,658 of record MU226468.1, read on the forward strand.
ACATTCAGAAAATTGATCCTTAAGAATTCCAAAAATAGTGGAAAAGGTCCTTCAAAATGGGTATCCTTGGTGAAAACCTGGTAAACAGGTGCCTTGATACTACAAAAACATTCAAAAAAGCAAAAATAGAAAAAAATTTGAAAAAGAGAAAAAGTGCCTTGATGAGCACCTGGTAAAATAGGCATCTTGGTAGCAAAAAGAAAGAAAAAGATCTTACCAAGTGGTGAAAACCTAGCAATTAGGTGTCACTTGTGTTCTGTGCTCCATCTATCAATGCACTACTGATACTAGGCCTTCACAATTTTTCCTGTGCTCATACGCTGACTTTATTTTCCTACATGACTATCTTATCCTCGCTTGGGAATTGTCTATCTTTACATCTTAGGAATAAGTCATTCTGCACTGGGGGCATCTTTGTTGGCATAGTCAGTTGTGGTTGCTAGGTTGCTCTAGGATGGTTTGTCTCATGAACACAATGTTTCCCAATACATGCAAAACAATGTCACTTACTCAAAACAAAGGTATTTTTTGACGACATGGGACATGACATTTAAACTCTCACATAAAGCCATATTGGATCGCAAACATGAATGGATTATCCTATCAAGGCACAGACATGGAACACCATATTACTGGTATTACACTTTTCTGATTGATGAATCTTTACTGTGTTTGACAGATAAATGAATGAAGTACTACTTAAACACATAGTTTGATAATGGATTGATTATGATTCTTTTATGTCCTGATGATGTGTTCAACTAGGGGCATCTAAGTAATTATAAATTTTATTGGCTTGATTCTGAATTTATGATTTATTATGTCTTCTTAGTTACTCAATGACGTCAGCACAAAGACAAAGAGTCACAAGGATTGGGGGCATAATGTTTGTTTTCTTAGATTTCTGCGTATGGTGATTGTTTCATATAAACCTATAAATTTTACCTAACTTGGATGTTTATGGTAAGAGCTGCCACTATGGGTGGATAGCCGCATATATCTTGATCTTTGTTATGTGTAAACTATGGTGAGTTTGACACAATTTCCTTGTCTATTTTCTGATCCATGTTCTCACTAAGGTATACAAATTATACTGTACCCAAGGATATAAATTTTCAAGGTCATTGCGGGTCCAATATCTTGCCTTACTCAGAATCTAGTATATTAAAAGGAAGGTGACTATTTTGATGTCCTGGCTTCTATAGCTTGGTACCTAAGTCTATTTCTAAAATTCCAATAAAATATAGTATTCATATTATCATAATATCAGTGGGTATTAGTGATGATTTTACTATTCGATGGTCTCCATTTCCAAAGTGCCCAATGATGATAAAAATGTTGCAACATTTGCTAAATCAGTGACAAGTCCTAAGATTCTTCATGTAGTTGCATTTAGAGATTGCCTGATGCATTTTATCCAACATTGCATAACAAACATAAGATACTTTGAGGCTCAAAACATGGTTTCTATCTTCTTCTACCACTATCAAGTTAATTACATCATTTATATTACTGATATCATCCATAGCATACATTTGAAAAGCAAAACTGAAAAATACAAAAGTAAAACATTCATGTATTGCATTTTTATCTTTACATCCTAAGTGCGTCCATACATATATTTCTGCATAACAAAATGGAAAAATCAAAGAAAAAACATACATTTGCATTTTCACATAGCTATCATTTGTTCACATCAGTAATATATTCATCACATTCACATTTAAAAATGATGTTGTCACCTATAAACTCATTCATCACAAGATCAAGATATCATCACATGTGCAAAACATTCATTTACCACATCTATGAAAAACAAAATGGATACATCTACATATGAAACATGTCAAAATCTAGAAACAACAAAGCATGCTACACATCAAAGCATGAAGAGTATCAGTGAGCATAAAGGGAATCAGTGAGCATAAAAAGTATCACAGCATAAAGTGTATCAGATCATGTACAAGAGTGTCAGTATGCATGACGAAAATCAATATGACAAAACTCACAAATCAGATATATATATCAATGTAATGTTAAAAAATGGGATCTCAGCAGGATCCAGATATACATGTATAAATCTTAAAAAAGACATAAGGCATGGGCTCAACTCTGGCCTGCCCCCTCTTCCTGATTAGGAGGAGGGGGGGGAGGTGGCATGAATGGTGCTGCTAGAGGTGGCATGGCTCCCTCTGACTACTGAGCAATATGTGAAAATGTAGGTGCCCTCTGACCATCAGGAATTGTAGCGTGATACAAAGCATAATAATATGTCACCCTCTGCCCCTAATGGATAGTGGTCCAGGCCTGTACATCTCTCTCATCTCTCAGTTGCTTGAGCTATCTATCTCTATCTGCCAATAAATTCTCTATCATGGTGACTTGGGCCTCTAAAGCTATGATCTGAGCCTTGAACTCCTCTCTCTCTTGCTTGCATCTCGATAACGGATCCCCATCTTTGCTAGGATCCTACTCATGTACTCTTTATCTCCTCTTTCTCTACTACTCAAGAGTCAATAAAGGACCCAGATCTCTCTGGGGGGCCACAAATCTGTACCTCAGCCATCTCTGGCCACTGTCGCTCAGACTGCCAGTATCCACTACCTCACCACCTCCCCCTTGGTCATCTTTTTCATGTCTATTATCTGGGGGAGGATGCCTATCATCCCTGCCTCCATCTCTGCCTCCATCCATACCTCCATCTCAGCCCCCATGTCTGCCTGGAGCTTTGTCCTTGCCACCTCTCCCCCTAACGGGTCAATCCTCTGGATCATAATGCAAAGGCTCCTCTATATGAGGAATCATCTCCTCTGGCACTGTGAATCTCGAAAAAGGATGCTGGAGCATATCAGTAGCATATCCATCTGATACCCCTGCATCCTCCACATCTGGGTGAAGGTCCCAGTCAACAGCTACCATATCATAGATATCCTATGCAGCATCCTCATATGTCAGCTGGGCTCCCCAATCAGCCACCTCATCTCAGATCCGTGCATACAGTGTCACATCCTCTGTCCGGCCCTGTCGCCGCCCATACTATCTCAAAACTTGGGTAACAAGGAAGCACTCTATAATATACCTAGTATGGCTAATCAAGTGTCTTCTCTGACAAAAAAAAGGGACCTGCCGAGCATCCAATGTCCATACCTCATAGTCTAGGTATGGTCGCCATACAACCTCTGTCATATCGTTGAATAAGAAATGCCATTACTCAACCTTGCCCAGGTGGGGCTATTGTAACAAACCTGCATACATATATACATAAGGCTACTCTCGAGCCCTCTGCCTGTCAACAATTGGTCGTGTCACTGGGATGTGCTCCCAGGCCCATACCTGAAGAATCAAGATACCAACAGTCATGCTGTGAGTATGATGGTACACAATCTTGTGCAACTCTCAGTATATGTGTGCTAGAATGCAGCTCCCCCAGGTGAATCATCGACAGTGGATGATCATCTACTTGACCATGCCGACCCAGCCCACCAAGAAACCAAGCTGTCCTTTGTCTGGCATGAGGATGCCACCTACCAATCCAGCTAAGTATACAGCTAGTCGATCATAATGATCAACCATGTAGTCCCATGACATGTACCTGTGATCTATACTGTCATCCTAGAAAAACCTTTGAGCAGTCCCAATCACCACACCAGCTTGAGACTCAAAGAAAACCCGGATGCGATGCAAAATTTGGGAAAAACCAGATGTGATCCAGGAAAACTAGATGTGATGCACCTTTTACAGGATGCGATCTGGAATCCTGAATGCGATCCTTTCTTTACCTAGCTCGAAAATGCATAAAAAAATATTCAAATTCAAAAATGCAAAATTCACAAGGTAGTTCATTAAGCACTTACCGGTGGTGGGTAATCGACTGAGCGTTGATGTCATCGGCTCATCTTGAAATGATGCTTCCTCACGGGGACCACCATTTTCTCTGCAGAGCTCTCTAATTGGCTATAGATAAATGACAAAATGAATAGTGAAATGGCTAATTTTGAGGCTTATATGGGTCTTTTGGGACATTTAGGGTTTCCAGAACTCTTCCTGAACAACTACCAATTCATTCATGCTCTCTTTTCTTCAATCGGGAACTAAATCGAAGGTGCCTACAACATTTTCAGCAGCATGATGTCCTTTTGCGACTGTTTCACAAAACTTGCAAATTTGTTTCCTTTCTTCACCATATTGGTAATAATTGCACATTTTCTCATACATCTTGATCTCAACATCATTGTCACTCATATTTTTTACGTAATTCAACTTGATAACCGTGTGTTTATTTTTAAACACACCTTCTTCTACTTCGCTCTTTCTAGTCTTATCGCTTCTTGCAAGTGTTCTATTCTCTATAACTGAGGGATTTTATTTCTTTTCCTTCAATTTCATTCCCGAGGGGGCATGATCACACTATCATCAATTAAATTTTTGCTCAAAATAGCATCACAATGACTTCATTATCAAACAAACTAGGGGCATAACAGTTTCTTGACTAATGTCGGAACTGTTGGATAGAAATCTTTGGTTCTCATGAGCTAGATATCTTATGTTTCCTCATTTTAAAATATTTTTTTAAAGCTCCTAGCAGCTTCATATTGGCTTTTGGATGATGACAAAGTTCGGAATCAGTGTTATCAATTTTTGAACAACAACCAAGTTCAGAATTGGTATTTTTAAAATCTTTTATTGATCTTTGGACAACAACCAAGTTCAATCAATTCTATCAGTTTGGCTCAATCAAGTGCGAGACTGATCTCATCAACATTTCGTTCGACAACCAAGAACGAGATTCTCAATCTTTTTGAAGTCAAAATCAAAAACTTTCTTTGAATCAATGCG
>MU226468.1:775536-793627 GCA_018584345.1 Thuja plicata
GGGCTAAATATGCAACTAATCATACTCTTTCTAGTTAGAAGGCAATAGGCCGATATTAGTGGTTTTGAACATTTTGACTAACCATTTGTGCTAATGCAATGACCTATTGAGTGTTTGTGTCATTTTCAACAGGTACCTATTTACACACACACAAGTAGGACTGGGAAGGACTGGCACCTTCAACTCAATCTAGCCTTATGGGCTTACAAAACCAGTAGCAGAACCCTACAGTGGAAACACCATTTTCCTTAGTATATATCACAAAAGTTGTATTACCCATTGAGACAAAAATACCCTCGCTCTGAGTCAATTTGTGTGGTCTCATTACTGATGAAGATAATCAGATTGCTAGAATCCAGGAGCTAGAATTACTTGATGAACACAGAAAAGTAGCATTTGACCATCTGAGGGTCTATCAAAAGAGAATGTATCAAGGCTAGAACAATAAATTGAGACATAGGGAATTCTAGGTTGGAGACCATGTGCTTAAAGAAAATCCAAAAAATCAACAACATCATGAACAAAAGGGGAAGTTTGAACCCAACTAGCTGGGTCCCTTTGTGATCACCGCACCATTTGGCTCTGAGGCCTATCAACTGTCAACTCTAGAGGGGGATACTTTTATTGATCCCATAAATAATCTCCATCTAAAGAAGTTCTACACTTGATCATTCTTGCTGGTCAGAAACATGTACATATATATGATCCTAAAAAAATATCAAAAATAACAAAAAGCTAAAAAGTTCAAAAACAATAGGAAAAAGTCCTGAAAAATGACTGTCTTTGTGAAAAAATGGAAAATAGGCACCTTGATGAGTTAATCAAAAAAACCAAAAAGGAAAAAAAGAAAGAAAAAATAATTAAGCAAAAAATACAAAAAAAAATTGAAAAATCAAGAAACAGTGCCTTGGTGAAAACCTGGAAACAGGCCCCTTGGTAGAAAAAATAGAATCCCTGCCAAGTGGTGAAAACCTAGCAACACGTGCCACTTGTAGCTTAGCTCTCCATCTATCAACACGTAGCTTGGATCATCTCATCTGTTGGATGACCTTCATACTTTTCTGAGATATTACATCAATCCAGTCCTAGCTTCACTGATTGAAGCCATTTTTTAGGTCTCGCATAGGCCTCATGTTCTTTAAATGCCATGTCAGTCAACCTGTCAAGCCATCACAATTGGTCTCCTTTTTTGAATAGTTTTCCACTGACACACTGGTGTTTCTCAACACTCTATTTTGGACAAACCTGGGTTTCTTAATACAACATCAGATAACATACACTCAATAACACACAATAAAACAATACGATGGTATTTTTCAACACCCGCATCAAACAAGTTAAGTAGACTGAATGATTGCTGACACCTTTTCTAGTATCTTGTCTGTTATCAATGATTTCCTATGTTTTCTTTGATTTTTGCTTATTGGTGTAGTTCCAATGATCCTTATGTTCAGATAGTAGGGTGTATGTGATAAGACCTTCCACATTTAGGAGGATCAACCACACATACCTCGATCCTACTCTCTTGCACCATAAGTTTGTTAGGAATAACAGTCCACAAGTCAACTAAGAGGGGGGGTGAATCAGTTGAAGTATATATTATTAAACTTTAAACTTTATAAACCAAATCTGCAAATGTAAATGATAACACAGTAAATTCCAGCACCATAACACAATATTTTTTTTCAAGGAAACCCTGTTAAAGGTAAAAACTCCAGTGGGAATTAACACCTACAAATAATGTACTGAGAGTATAGTATCCCTATTAAAAGATATTAGCCCTATTAGGAGCTTGTTACAACATTACAGGACACAGTCCCTGTTAGGAGACATACATTGTTAGGACTCAAAGAAAATAGTAGGATAACTTCCAAGGCACACTACCCAAAGAAGGTTAAAGCCGCCTTCAAAGATTTACAATCTGAATCAAGTGTAAAGAAAATACACAATCCAGTGAAGTGTCTGATAGAAACTATCTTTGCTTGGTTAGTTCCAATGAAGTATTCTTCTCATAAACTCTACTCTACATCCATCAGCCAAACAAGCCTCATAGTGTTTCCTTCTTCACCTTTCCTATCTCTATCACATATTTTTAAAAGAAAAGATTACTCATATATACCCTCTTACAATAATTCATTAGGTCATCTAGTTAAGCTTTCCTAATACACAAATAATTCATTAGGTCAGTTGATTAAGGCTTTTCAATATACAAATAGTTATTTGACCCCTTGTTAAGATACACATGGTACCTATAACAAGTAAACATCATTTACAATCCATCAATTATGCTTTTAGATCCACAATCCATGCTCACAATTCATATTACACGCTACATCTCTGAAGTCTTCCAACAAATAGGTCTCCTTCAGAATACATACCACAACTGACGTCGCCAGTAACCAAACAACAATCAAACTCAACCCATTACTCTAACACATGTCAGCTATCCAACAGTAAGCTCGCATCATCTAAAATATCTTCACCAAAAAGATACACTAGAAACACAAAGACCTGCTCTGTCCAGAATCACTTTTACAGTCCAGAAAATAGTTTCCACCAAAACAACTATAACATCCACAATATGTAACATTAATCCAAGTGACCTTAGGAATAAGGTCAGTACACATCCTCCTACTAATATCTAACTTCAATCATTCTGAATCATTTGTACAGTGTCCAGACACTCCTTCCAGTCAAGTAGCCAGTCTGTCCTCTCCATCGAAATATAGGTTGACATCAGTGACAAAACATGAATATCAACAACATGATCAATAACCAAAACTGATATCATCCAACAATCTCTCCCTTTTTCATTGATGGAAACATATGGGAAAATCCATATGCATCAACCCAAAAGTACTCTCTCTCAATAGAATCTTCTCAATATCCTCAACACAAATCTCTCAAAATAGTAGGGATTTTCACATAGATTCCTTCCCCATTTGGTAGCAATGGAAAAGGGTTCCATAACTCAACTGTAGTCTTCTATAAGGTGTAGCTTTTTCAAATATTTATGTCCAATCAGCCAGGTGCAAGATCACCCAAATGTACTCCATAGTATTCTCCCGTGATCACTCCCCCTAAGGAGTAGATCCATAGATCAAGTCCAGAGAATGATATAGCTCTGAGATCCACTCGAATGATGCACATCTCCATCATTTAGTTACCACTGGGAGGGGCCATCGCCCCAAGCATGCCTCTAAGATATTCAAAATCATCTTTTGGCAGACGTTTAGTAAATATATCTTCTATATGTTCCTTGGTGCTAATATACTCTAGTTTAATCTCTTTGTCTACTACCTTCTCCCTCAACAAATGATACTTAATAGAATATGCTTAGTCTTGGAATGCATTAAAGGATTCTTCTACATATTCACTATGATAGTGTTATCACTTGAATAACCACTGGCTCATTGAAATTTATTCCAATGTCTTTCAGCATTTGTTTCATCCAAACAACTTGTGTCCAATTTATTGCAGCAACAACATATTTTGACTTGGTAGTAGATTGAGAAATATAGTTATGCTTCTTGATCAACCAAGAAACTAGCCTTTTCCCAAGGAAATATGCACCACCACTTGTACTCTTCCTATCATCCACATTACCTGCCCAATCACCATTAGTAAAAGCCTGCAAAGTAAAATCCTTAGATTTTTCATAGCATAATCCATATTCTATTGTCCCTTTCAAATATCTAAAAATTATTTTTACAACAAAAATATGTGTTTCTTTAGGATCTGCCTGATATTTAGCCACAATTCCAACTATATTGGTAATATCTAGTCTAGTGTGAGTTAGATATTGTATACCTCCAATCATTGATCTGTACTTGGTCTGTGCAACACTTTGAGTTTCATCATTGTTTGTCCATTTTTGTCTAGTCACGATAGGTGTCCCAATAGGTTTACAATCTTCCATTCCAAACTTCTTCAACATTTCCTTAAGATAATTGGTCTGAGATATAAAAATTCCTTTCTTAATCTGATTAATTTGAAAACCAAGAAAATTTTTTGTCTCCCCAATCATTGACATTTCAAACTCATTCTCCATTTCTTTAGCAAACTTCTTACTCATTTTATCATTGCCTCCAAAAATGATATCATCAACAAAAACTTTTATAATTAAGATTCCATCTTAATTAGTTCTTAAATACAAATTACTGTCTGCATTACCTTTTCCAAAACCAGGATGAAGTAGATATTTGTCCAGTCTTGCATACCATTCCCTTGGTGCTTGATTCAGTCCATACAATGCCTTCTTCAGTCAGAAAACCATGTTTTCATCATCTGTCAAATGAAGACCATCAAGTTGCTCAATGCAAACTTCTTCTTCTACATCACCATTCAAGAATGTTGACTTCACATCCATCTGATAAACCTTAAATTCTTTATGTGCACCATAAGCAATAAATAATCTCACAGCTTCCAATCTAGCAATAGGAGAAAAATTTTCTTCATAGTCTATGCCTTCTTGTTGTGAGTAGCCTTTACATACTAGTCTATCCTTGTTTCTTACCACTATTCCTTCCTTGTCCATTTTATTTCTAAAAACCCATTTCATACAAATCACATTTTTATTTTTAGGTCTTGGAACCAATTCCCAAGTAGTGTTTTTCTTTATTTGTTCTAGTTCTTCTTCCATAGCTTTAGTCCAAGATTCATCTCTACATGCTTCATCATTAGTCTTTGTTTCAACTTGAGAAATCAAGCAAATTTCATCTCTAGCTTTAGATCTAGTCATCATGCCTTTTCTTGCATCACCAATAATTTGATCTTCAGGATGGTTCTTCTTGACATACCTTGGTGTTTTCAATGTCACAGTAGCTTCAGTCTGTTCTTCTTCTTCAATATCATTCTCAATCATCAAAGGTCCTTTAGGTTCAGCAACAGCCTTTTTTATTTCTGTTATTTGACCACAATCATATATCCTTTCCTGAATCTGAAATTTTTCATCTATCTTCACATTGGCACTTTCAATTAATTTCTCAATCTCAGATAGAAACATTTATATGCTTTACTCTTAGTGGAATAACAAAGAAAGATTCCTTCATCACTTCTAGCATCAATCTTTCCTATCTCATTATCTCTCTTGATATAACATTTACTACCAAATATTCTAAAATATTTTATAGTAGGTGTATGATCAAACCATAATTCATAGGGTGTTTTACTTGTACCTTATCTGATCTGAATTCTGTTCAAGGTGTACATAGAAGTGCCAATTTCTTTTGTCCAGTGAACATACGACACATTTCCTTCCACCAACATTGTCCTTGCAACATCTAATATGGTTTTGTTTCATCACCCTGCTATCCCATTTTGTTGTGGAGTTCTAAGGGCTGAAGCTTGTCTATGTATTCCATTTTCTTCACAGTATGTATTAAATAGCTCTAACACAAACTCTCCTCCTCTGTCTAATCTCAAACACTTCATCTTTAAACCAGACTCATTCTCAACTTTTGCCTTGAATAACTTGAACTTGTCAAATGCTTTAGATTTCTCTCTCAAACATGTAACCCACATCATTCTATATAACTCATCAACAAAAATTATAAAGTGCCTTTCACCATAGTATGATCTTGTTCATGTAGGACCACACAGATCTGTATGCACCAGATCCAACTTCCCTTTTGCTAAATAATCTTTTCTCTTGAAAGTGCTTCTAGTCTGTTTCCCCATTACACATTCTCTACACAGTGTTAGATGGCTTTACAATTTTGGGTAGATCTCTTACTTCCTTTTTTATACTTGCCTTCACAATGTTATCAAAGTTAATATGCAAAATCTTTTGTGCCATAACCAACTGTCATCAACCTTCGCAATAAAACAAGAAGCTTCAGATGTGTTCAATTCAAATACATTACCTCTGGATTTAGTACCAGGTGCTATCAAGTCTCATGTTTTACTCTTGATAGAACATTTACCATTAATGAATTTCAATTGATAACCCTTGTCCACTAGTTGTCCAACACTCCAAAAATTATGCTTAAGTCCATCAACAAGTAATACATTGTCAGTGTTGGTCTTTCCATCCAAGGAATTAGATACAATCCCAACAATAAGTTTAGGATTATTTTCACCAAATCCAACAACACCACCATCATGTCTTTTCAAACTTACAAACTTGATCTCCAGTCATATGGTGTGAACAACCACTATCTATAATCCATTCAGATTTCTTTTCAACTCAAGATACTAAGGCTTTTTCTTCATGCATAGGTTAATCATCCTTAATAGCAATAAATCCAATTTCAACATAGTCACCATCCTCATTATTAGATATACCCTCAATAGCATAATAACATTCCTTGTCCTTTGAATACTTAGAATTGAAAAACTTAGGTTTATGCTTTGGAATTATTGTAGGACATCTAGATGAAAAATGTCCAATCTTGTTACATGAAAAATATTTCAAAGTAAATTTGCCTTCAAATTTACCCTTACCTCTCTTTTCTCTTCCAGCAATCAGTGCCACAACTTTATCTAGCTTTATTTCTTCTTCCTATATTTGTTCCCATTCATCAGCATAGGCTCCAAGTTCTTCTCTTAAATCACTACTTCTTTTGCTTGCATTTTGAGGTAAGATTCTTTTGTTCTTATGCACAGTCACCTTGAATGCTGACTCAAATTTAGGTAAAGTGTCTCCCAATTCTGCAGCCTCAAATGTAGTTAGCTTTCCAATCAAAATCTCTTTGGTGAAGTTAGGTGTCAAAGGTATGATCTCCTCTATATCCTGTACTTTATTTCTATAAGTAGGTGTCAAATATTTGAGTATCTTCACAATCACATCTTCCTCACTGTATGTACCTCTAGAGTTTATAATACTAGTAACCACTTCAGTAATTCTTTGTGCATATGCCCTAATGTTCTCATCTTCTCTCATCTTCAATGATTCCATTTTTGTCTTCTAGTTTTGTAACTTCACGTGTTTGGTAAACTTGTCCCCAATGTACAATGCGAACTAATCTTGATGAGATCTCATGTGTCGAATCCATGTCCTTTACTTTAGTAAATTCTCCTTCTAATAGTGCACTGATCAAAGATTCCCTTACAACCATATTACATGAAAATAGATTCTTCTTATCTTCACTGGCCTTCTCTAATTCATCCTTAGTCGCTATCTTTTCATTCTTATTTGTGATCATCCAATAATCAATTCCCAGACATAGCAAATGTGTTCTCATCTTGTTCTGCCAATTGTCAAAGATTTCAAGATCAAACATTGGACTATCCTTCCTATAGTAAGTCATCTTCAGGATCACCTCAAGCTGTTAAACTTTCTCTTTAAGGACCACAAGCTCTGATACCAATTGTTACGAATAACAGTCCACAAGTCAATTGAGAGGGGGGTGAATCAGTTGAAGTATAGATTATTAAACTTTACAATTTATAAACCAAATCTGCAAATATAAATGATAGCACAGTAAATTCCAACACCATAACACAATATTTATTGTCAAGGAAACCCTGTTGAAGGTAAAACTATGGTGTGAATTAACACCCACAAATAATATACTGAGAGTATAGTATCCCTGTTAAAAGATATTATCCCTATTAGGAGCTTGTTACAACATTACAGTACACAGTCCCTGTTAGGAGACAAACCCTATTAGGATTCAAATAAAATAGTAGGCTCACTGTCAAGGCACACTGCCCAAATAAGGTTAAAGCCACCCTCAAGGATTGACAATCTGAATCAAGTGTATAAAGAAAATACACAATCTAGTTAACTGTCTGAAAGCAACTCTCTTTTCTTGGTCAATTCCAATGAAGTATTGTTCTCATAAACTCAGCTCTACATCCAGCAACCAAACAAGCCTCACAACTTTTCCTTCTTCACCTTTTCTATCTCTAGATCACATCTTTTCAAAAGAGAAGATCACTCATATATACCCTCTTAAAATAATTCATTAGGTCAGCCAGTTAAGCTTTCCTAATACACAAATAATTACTTAGGTCAGTTGAATAAGTATTTCCAATATACAAATATTTATTTCACCCCTTGCTAAGATACAAATAGTACCTATAACAAGTAAACATCATTTAAAATTCATCAATTATTCTTTTGAGTCTGTAATCCATGCTCACAGTTCATATTACACACTACATGTCTGAAGTCTACTAGCAAATAGGTCTCCTTCAGAATACATGCCATAGATGATGTCACTAGTAACCAAACAATAATCAATCTCAACCCATTAGTCCAACATAAGTTAGTTGTCCACTAGTAAGCTTGCATCATCTAAAATATCTTTGCCAGAAAGATACACCAGAAACATAGAGACCTGCTCTGTCCAGAATCATAGTTATAGTCCAGAAAATAGTTTCCACCAAAACAACTTTAACATCCACAATATGTGACATTAAGCCAATCGACCTTAGGAATAAGGTTAGCACACATCCTTCATGGTCTTTTCTCTTATCCTAATGATGGATCACGGAGTGTCATCCAAAACGTTGATGCTAAAAATTATACACAATCAAAACTAGAAATCAAGTTGAAAATTCTTATGGATTGTGGAAATCTGATTTATTTAACACATCCTTCTGCTAAAATCCAACTTCAATCATTCTAAATCATCTATATAGTGTTTTTACACTCCTTCGAGTCAAGTAGCCAGTCTGTCCTCTCCATAGAAATATATGTTAACATCAGTGACACAACATGAATATCAACAACATGATCAGTAACCAAAACTAATATCATCCAACAAAGGTGAGGTTGGTCCTATCTCCTTGTCTATCATTCTACTTGTTTCAACAACAACACACTCATGGTTATCTTGGCTTTGAATGCCTCGATACTGGTATACTTTTTTTTTTTATATCAAATAGAAATAGTGTTCAGGTTATCTCAGCTCTTGTGCCTACATGCTTACATTTGTTTCTCACATCTATCTTATCAAGATTCATATTCATATCCTTATGTTTCTAGCGGTACTAGTGGGGATTATATTGACTCTAGTGTCCCAAACATCCAAATGATAAGAATATTATGACTAAGGAAATCGGTGACTTGACTCGCATCATAGGTTGCATTTCTAGGCTTACATGATAGAACTATAATATACTCCATCAGATAATGGATCTAAAAAACTTGAGTTTCTCTAAATCCATTTTTGGGGCCAAAATCAAAATCCAATGATGTTTTGACCTAGAAAATGCAACTTAACCTAATTTTAACAAATGCAATTGATTATTGACGCTTTTCTCATAGGATTCTGATTGAAGATTCCTTTTGATCAAATTTCTTGCCCATTTCCCTCTTCAAGGAAAAAAGTCAACTTAAGTCAATTTTGGTCAAACTTGGTCAACTAAACCTCAAACAAACTCGCATCTCAAAATTTAGAAATTCTTTTCAATCTATCAGGCTTGTGCCTCCCCTCCTTTTGATTTCTCTCCCAGAGGTGCATCATCATTACATCAACAATTTGATTCACATCAACAAGTTCAATCACTAGGGGCATGAGGCCCTGAAACAAATCAAGATCTAATCAAGGGATTCTCATTACTGTGCATCAAAAATATCAACCTCTAGAGGCATATCAGATTCATTGCACCATATCTATCTAAGAACTCCCCTCAATCTGGTAATTGGCTTCATCAGGACCCATATCAAGTCAATTATCCCAATAAATGAATTGAATGGAAATCAGTCTCATCGCACACCATCAGGTTTGTTCATTTTTCAAACTTAATCATAAATCAAAAATCTTCTTAGAGGGTGGAGATTTAGTTTCATCACTTCATATCAAGCTAAATGCTCAAACTCTTTTACCATTCTTCGCTCAATCAAGCCCAGAGCTGATACCTTTAGATCTCCTTATCAGTCTTCACTGGATCAAGTCCAGAGCTGAGCTCCTTATCACTCTTCGCTCAATCAAGTCCGAAGCTGATATCTTCAAATCTTCAATTGATCTTTGTTCGATCAAGTTTGGAATCGGTTTGTGTTTCGTGGGATAGTTTCATCGCTTCACATCAAGCTATTTCAAGATTCAATCAAGCTTCAAAATTTCTTTGACCCAATGTGTTCCCAGATCGATCACACATTAGTCAAAGAGGGGCAAATGTAATCACCCAAAAATGGTCTCGCAAACCCATAGCCCCCATTTCTCAAATATTTGGTCTTAATAAATCCTAAATCGAAGACATTATCACTAGACTCTAAATTATTGAGCATTTAATCAAACTTTCTTATATAATTATAATGCTAACTTGTTGAGTCAAATTATCAAACATCAAAGCTTAAACCCAAAAAGAATAAAACATTGGGATAAATCAAAAAGTATTAAGTTCAAAAAGTGAACCCATTCACATGTGGGTGTGCACTCAAAAATCAAATAAAATAAATAAAAGGGAGAAAACACCAATTTTGTCTTATTTTCCAAAAATTTGACCAATCCAAATCACTTTATCATCTCACATGGATTGAGAGGAATTGCATCTCCACCATTGATCAAATTCTTTTGCCTCTTTGATCCAGGTGGATTTTTCACTAAAAAATTGAAGTTTTCCAAAAACTCCAGAAATCAACACCATGTTGAAGAGCTTGTCGATATGAATCCAATGCAAGTCAAATGGAGTCCGTATGAAGAAGTTATCACAGGTCAAAGTTTGCAAGAAAATGTGTTGACTTGATAACTTTAGAAAAAGTATAGTCAACACTAATGCTGACATGGCAAGTGACATGGAATTTTGGTTGACATGGGAAAGTGCACAGTTGGCCCAATCTAGGCATGACACATGTCATCTCATTAGCAAATTATTAGTTTCCACATGGCACATCTAGTTGACTAGACAGGTTTGATCGAGAGCTGTTTGAATTTTGCTTAAGTTAGAAAAAATAGTAGCCAGTGGGATTTGAACCCCAAACCTTGCTACAACTAGCAATCACACCTTAGTGTGCAATGGGAACGTCATAGAGTTATGGAAAGGTCATTTAAGTATTTGTCCCTTTTTTTTTCACTCCTTCTCATCCTCTCAAGAACTGCTTATCTTTGTATCAATATATCTCACCATCTATATATCTTCATAACTCTTCATCTCTATCTCTCCCTCTCTATCTCCCTAGATCTCTTTCTATCTTTACCTCTAGATCTATGTCTAACTCTCTATCTATTTTTCCCCTTTCTATACCTTTTAATGTGTCCCTCTATATGTATCTCTATCTTTTCATCTCTCTATCACTCTCTATGCCTATATATCTCCTCATTTCTACCTCTCTTTATTACTTTTTACTTACACCTTTATCTTAATATTTCTCCCTCTCTCATTCTACAGTATCTATAGATGCATGGGAGGTCAACTAAGTATTTATCCTTTTGTTCATCTGATCCTCTGTATATCTTCTTATCTCTTTATCAATCTATCTCACCATTTATATCTCTTTTTATCTCTACCTCTTTATCGCTCCATCTCTATGTCTTTCTTTGTATCTCCCTACATCTCTTTCTATCTTTACCTCTTGATCTATCTCTAGCTCTCTATCTATATTTATCCCATCTCTCTCTCTCTCTCTCTCTCTCTCTCTCTCTCTCTCTCTCTCTCTCTCTCTCTCTCTCTCTCCCCTCTCTCTCTCTCTCTCTCTCTCTCTCTCTCTCTCTCTCTCTCTCTCTCTCTCTCTCTCTCAATATATATCTTTCTCTACTCTTCTCATCTCCCTCTAAAATTCTATTATTCACATCTTATTTTTAATATTTATTAAACATATTTATCACTATTTAGAATATTAATTTAAATATTTGTAAAATACATATCCTAAGTGAAATGATTATTCTTAATATTTTTTAACAATTTAAAATACATATGTGCTATACATTATAATTACGAAATGATATACTAACTTATAATATTATTTTTTTATATGTCAAATAGTTTAGGTAATATAAATCTTAATTTAATAATTAATATAGTATTACTATACTTATATGGTCCACAGCAGTACCTCTTATATAATCTAGATAATATTAGAATAATTCCTAGCTCGTGGATAGAGAAGGGCCCCACTGGTAAATAGGGAGGGAGAGAGAAATAAATTCAACAATATTATCCATACCATACACATAATCTATCACATGTCAAGCATTATAATGTCATTGAAGTTCAACATGATAATATTAGATTTTAATTTTAATAATAAGCATATACACGTGCCTTGGAATTTTGCATATAAATATCCAAGCTTATATGTATAATTCAAAATTCTAGAAATCTATGTCAATTAATAACGATCACATCTTAGAATTGTTAATCGTAGTATATAAGTACTTGAGGATGTGGGCAATTGTACACAAAGAGACAAAATTTCTAATAGAATATAATTCAAAATGAATAAGTCAATAAAAATTCAATAAATCAAATTTTAATAAAATAAATATCATGCCAAAATATAAATTGAATCTTGTATTCAATTTACCTACCAAAGCATCAACACAAGAAACAATTTGTAAATAAAAGATCCAACATGCAAGTAGTCCAAGAACTACTATGCTTTTAGACCATTTTCCTATTGTTTGTCTAACTTGCCTTTAAACAAAATTATATGCTTGTTGATGCATAATAAGAGGAGCGTGAGATTCTCTATAGAGATATATAAGGTAAGTCGAAATAGAGAAGAAAATAGAGATAGAAAAGAAGATAAAGAAAAAATGTAATCTAAAAAAAAATCTAAAAATTATATACATATATTTTATTATTTACAATAGATTTATTAAATAATCAATAATAATTATCAAAATCTTAAAAGTAACAAATAATATAAACAATGTGAAATGTATAGTTATAATTTATTATTATCATATGTCATAATTAAAAAACTAAAAATCTAATTCTAAAATAGTTTTCTAAAAATCTTAAGAAAAAAATAAACATATTTAAAATATCAATTCTCAATAATAAGCAGAACTATAATGAGCCAATAGGCTATTATTAGTTGAAAGTAACCGGCTTTGTGTCATGTCGGGTGCCTGAAAATAAAGTCCGCTCATATTTCGTCTGGAATAATGGTTTGTCGGGGAGGTAAATGAAAAATAACAGAGATCATCCTTGCCAAAGTTCTATCAAATTAATTGATTCTATTGCGAAGTACAAAATTATATAATTGTATCAATAATATAAATATGGACAATAATTCAATTTAGCAAATGTTCTTAGGAGAGCAAGATATAATTATTTACTAGTTCTAGAAATTCTAATCCAAACTATACATCTGATATGAAGATCGATCTAGAAATGCAAAGAAATATGAGATATCTAACATTTAATCATTTATGGGTTGGATGTGTTACGGTTACAAATGCAATCGGTATCTTATAGCAATCTCTTTAAGAACATGCAATTGATATGCTTATCACTATTTTGAAATTAATATGGATGCTTGAGGATCTATGCCTCAAATGGGAAGCCATGTCTGATTGAGTCTTTATACCCTTGCTATAATGATTGGTTTATCTGAAAGCTTCAACCTTGTGCTCATGTGATTATTACCTTGCAATTGTGAGACTTGATACCCCTACATTACTTGGTTATGAAAAGGATTGCTACTCCAGTTTGGAATCAATGAATAACTTCCTTCAATGAACGCCAAATACAAAATTATAATCTTCTTGGATGTCCCCAGTTGTACTGCCTTCTATATTATTTATTGTGAATGAAGGGTTGTAATGACAGAGAAAAATCTCATGTCTTTTGAGTGACCGATGCCTTTCCATAACTCAGTCGATTACACCTAGCACAAACTCCATTCAATAATTATAATCATTGTCCTTGTCATTACAAATCATTGAATAAATATGTTTGATATACCAGTCATTGTTTGGCATTAAACATAAGACATCCTTGACGATCTATACGTGCTCAGGATCTCCTTGACGAGCTTCACCAGTGCTTCCATCTGCGGTCACATTTATCTAAATAGAGTTGGTTTTCCATACCCTAACATTGAGCTAAATTACATTTATACAATGGTTTGAACTACAGTAAAAGTAAGTAAAAATAAAATAATGTTTATGATTGTAAAGTGAAAAAAAATTTAAATGAGCTTGCCAACACGTGGTACATGGATTATAGTGAAGGTGGGTATTGTGGCATATTCACCGATTTTGAAGGCTCAATTGCAAGGCACGTTTGTATGCATGTGGTTGTTGCTTGAACGCTGGGTGGGGTTGCTTCTTTTAACCTGAGTCTAATATAATATTTATGCAGAAGAAAGGCATCGCTCAATACTTTACTACTCTTGCATAATAATCCCCACCGATCTGTAATGGTGGTTGTTTTTAGAGTTTGGAATAAATGTGTAAAGTGTGGTCCAATCACCTGTAACTTTTATTTTATTTGCACTGCATGATATCATTATTTTGTCAATATTTTCGAGTAGTACTTTTATTAGATCTAGTTGTTATCTTTCATCTTCTTTTGTTAGCATGTTGAAGAATGATGTGCGTCTCCCTTATTTGTATGCTGATTCAGAAAGCTTTGATAATAAGAATCATTCAGACTCGTTAGTTTTTATTTTCACTGTTTTGTTGTACGCACAACAATGAACATTGTCAATGCAAGTGTTTTTTGTCTTTAAAATTCTTTTATTTCTAATCAGAAGCATAGCTCTAGTATAGCATAATCATTGTCTATTTTTTCATTTGTAATGCACAAATGACAAATATCCATAGATCATAGCAGTCCCTCAGACTACATTTCCCAGAGGCATTTTCGAGTAGTTCTTTTATTAGATCTAGTTGTTATCTTTCATCTTCTTTTGTTAGCATGTTGAAGAATGATGCGCGTCTCCCTTGTTTGTATGATGATTCAAAAAGCTTTGTTAATAAGAATCATTCAGACTTGTTAGTTTTTATTTTCACTGTTTTGTTGTACGCACAACAGTGAACATTGTCAATGCAAGTGTTTTTTGCCATTAAAATTCTTTTATTTCTGATTGGATGCGTAGCTCCAGTATAGCATAATTGTTGTCTATTTTTTCATTTGTAATGCACAAATGACAAATATCCATAGATCATAGTAGTCCCTCAGACTACATTTCCCAGAGGCATTTTGTCAAACAGTTCACGTGCTTTGTGTATGGTTCCACATTTTTCTTACATGTCTGCCAGGGAAGTTGAGATCACATCATTTGACAAAAAGCCCCCTTATATTATGCTTTTATGGATGTCCATACCATTGGCTGGACCAGTTGCAATCTCATTGCCCACGTCACTGACATGTAGCAGAGATCAGATCTCTAAAATTGTTCGTCAATTGAAAGTAAGAGAGAGGATAGGATG
Organism: Thuja plicata; assembly: GCA_018584345.1. Classification (NCBI taxonomy): domain Eukaryota; kingdom Viridiplantae; phylum Streptophyta; class Pinopsida; order Cupressales; family Cupressaceae; genus Thuja; species Thuja plicata. The sequence continues at coordinate 790,812 of MU226468.1, forward strand.
TCAGCAATTTGGGCAAGGGAGAAGAAAGGCGATAAAAGATGGAATGGGCTCTGGGGAGGAAAATGGTGGTTGTATGGCCTCTTGGGAGGAAAATGGTGGTTGTGATAACAAATCAAGAAAACTTGTTCTTCCTTTATACATTTCTTTGCTCTTCTTCTTCCTCATATAGATTGAATTTGAGATGGGTAATGTTATGTGATGTAAATGAGTGAATGAAAATTTGGCGATGATGGTACACATAGAGAAATAGACATTTCCTCATCTCATTGCCAATTTCATTCCTTTTCCTTTTTCACCATTTTTTTTTGTTTTCGTTCTTTCATGAGTAGTAGTGATCTGTAGTCTCCACTGCTGACATGAGTAGTAGTGATCTATAGTTTCCACTGCTGACTGACACACAGGGTCTTGTTCATATTCTCTCATGCTCTGATAGGAAAAAGAGGGGGAAATAAATGAGAGGCATTCATTTGATTGCAACAGTTGAGTCTTTCGTTGAGTAAGTAGATGAAGTAGTAGATTCGAACAGTTCCAGGTTTCCTATAACTAAGATATCAAGCTATGTGCTAGTTCAGCTAAAAATAATTTAATCATTGTTTGTAGCAAATGTTGATAATGATTGATGGTATTGCAGCCCTCTTTCCAGCTATGTGCCTTAAGAACAATCAGTGAAAAGCCTTAATTGCAGTGTAGGACCTTTTTCGGCAAAAGTCTTTGCTTTTGTCAATGTACGAAACAAAAAAATGTGATGGGGATGTCTAAACAACTAAAAAATGAATGAGTAGATGAGTGGATGGTGGTAGTGCCATGAATATCCAAGAAGCTCCCAATGGTATTCATTGGGCTCTCAACCACTTCCAGCCATCGATCATAAAAAATAGGCTAGGGCTTTCCCATATGGAAATGCCTACGACGTAATAAGCTACTAACATTACCAATGCAGCGCATGAGTTCTTTGAAATTATTTTGGTGCCTTGTTTATTTAAACTATACCCATCTCCTTTGATAAAAGAAAGGGAGTCACTATGGGGTTTTGAACCCATGACCTCCCATTGTACATTCATGCCACCAACCTGTTATGCCCTGCATCCCCATCCCTACATTTTGGGTGCAAAATGTTGGGTCCCCCTTTTTTGCTTTCATTTGTTTTTGTTTGCGGCTTTGCCTTGCCTTTCTTTTATTTTGTTTTCTTTCTCCGAGGCTTTCCTCCCTAGTGGTTTGTTTTGTTTGTTGTTTAGTTTTCACCTTCGGGACTCCAGGCCCAGAGGTTGTCATTCAGAGGGAACTGGATTCCAGACTCCGGGATTCTTCGCCATGGTGTCCTTAGCGATATCATCCCAAAGAATCCTTGGGCCCAGAGTTTGGAGGTTGTGTCTGTCCAGAGATCACCAGAAAGAGGAGGATTACCTTTTACCACAGGTATAAATAGGGTTTATCTATCATTTTCACATTCACCGCGATTAAAATCTTCAAGCACTTAGAGCGAATCAAAGAGCGATTTCAAAGCGATTAACAGAGCGTTTACAGAAAGTTTGTGGTAATCAGTGCTTAACATCTTCTGTCATTCTCAGGAAAGTGCAAGTGCTTTGTGGTGGTGATTCTGGCCGTTAGATAACTATTGGAAATATAGATGGAGTAACTGAGAGGGGAGGGGTGAATCAGTTACCACAAAATAAATCCACAAGTCCCTTAGATGTCTTCAATATATATATTACTGTTACTCGGTAAATTAACCCTTTATTGTTCTTTAAACATTCACAGTTATTGACATGCATAAAATAAATAACATGAACACAAGTAACACCAGATATAATGTGGAAACCCAATTTGGGAAAACCACCAATGTAACTAGTTACTGATTTCCACTCTTCTGAAGTGAGCCCTGTTAGGAGCCAACCCTGTTAAAGGTTACAAAACACACTGTTAGGTGTGACCCTGTTAGAGGATTTAATCACCCTGTGAGGAGTGGCCTTGTGAGAGGTCTTTAGAACAATTCAACTGAATTGCCACCTTGTTAGAGGATTTACAAAATGGTTGTTAGACCAACTCTGCTAAGAGATTTCGATATCACTGCTACAATGGTTAGAAAGTAACAATGAAGTGATCTGAATTGAATGCAACTTATCTTGCTGATACAGATCTCTGTTCTGCGCCAATAGATCGTCACTGATCAAATATATCTTTGCAGCACCTCAAGGATATCTCTAATCCTTCATCAGAATTCGCACATTCCTGCTTCTTCACATTTCCACATACTTCTCTACATTTCACACACACTTTGAATTCGCAACTTGATCATTCTTATATACCCTTCAAGTTATCAAGTCGGCCCAATTACAATTTTCAATTAATAGATATTACATTGGTCGACTGAACAAACATTTACAAATAAAATCCTTCGGAGGCCGACGCAGTCCAGAAATGATATTCCAACTGATGCTCGGTGAACACTGCAGATTCTGCTAAAATCCTTTGGTAACCGACTGAACTCGGTAATCACTGACTTTCCTTCACATATTCTTTGATGACCGACTGAACTCGGTAAAGACTGAATTTCGTTTGTTGACCAAGTGAGCCCGGTAGTAACTAACTTCTCGATATAGTATTTTGGAGTGCTCGGTAGACTCTGTAAATAGCTTCTCTTACCGTCTGAACTCAGTAGACTCGGTAAACTGCCTTGCTGAACATTCTGAGCTCGGTAGACTCTGTCTAATGACTGTTATGACATTTGTGTAACATCAAGGACAATACACAATTAAACAATTGTTTCCAACAATCTCCCTCTTTGGCATTGATGGCAACACAACATGTCATAGCAG
>MU226468.1:798321-826751 GCA_018584345.1 Thuja plicata
TTACTGATTTTCACTCTTCTGAAGTGAGCCCTGTTAGGAGCCAACCCTGTTAAAGGTTACAAAACACACTATTAGGTGTGACCCTGTTAGAGGATTTAATCACCCTGTGAGGAGTGGCCTTGTGAGATGTCTTTAGAACAATTCAACTGAATTTCCACCTTGTTAGAGGATTTACAAAATGGTTGTTAGACCAAGTCTGCTAAGAGATTTCGGTATCACTGCTACAATGGTTAGAAAGTAACAATGAAGTGATCTGAATTGAATGCAACTTATCTTGTTGATACAGATCTCTGTTCTGCGCCAATAGATCCTCACTGATCAAATATATCTTTGCAGCACCTCAAGGATATCTCTAATCCTTCATCAAAATTCGCACTTTCCTGCTTCTTCACATTTCCACATACTTCTCTACATTTCACACACACTTTGAATTCGCAACTTGATCATTCTTATATACCCTTCAAGTTATCAAGTCGGCCCAATTACAAGTTTCAATTAATAGATATTACATTGGTCGGCTGAACAAACATTTACAAATAAAATCCTTCGGAGGCCGACGCAGTCCAGAAATGATATTCCAACTGATGCTCGGTGAACACTACAGATTCTGCAAAAATCCTTTGGTAACCAACTGAACTCGGTAAGCACTGACTTTCCTTCACATATTCTTTGATGACCGACTGAACTCGGTAAAGACTAAATTTCGTTTTTTGACCGAGTGAGCCCGGTAGTAACTAACTTCTCGATATAGTATTCTGGAGGGCTCGGTAGACTCCGTAAATAGCTTCTCTTACCATCTGAACTCAGTAGACTCGGTAAACTGCCTTGCTGAACATTCTGAGCTCGGTAGACTCTGTCTAATGACTGTTATGACATTTGTGTAACATCAAGGACAATACAATATTAAACAATTGTTTCCAACAATAACTCGAGCTGTTGCAAAGCTCCCTCGGTAACCCTTCCCTTTCGTCTACTTTCTGCATTCTCAGGTGGGTGTTTCCACTTTCCCTCCTCTCTATTTTGCCTCCGCTCTGTGGCTTTTCTTTGTTTTTTTGTCTGGTTTTGGCTTGTCTTGCTTTGTTTTGTTTCCTACTTCATCTGGTCTTTTGTCTTCTGGTTTTGCCGCCCGTTGGTAGGTTGGCTCTACCAGAGGGCTGTCCACCCTCTGTGCAGAGGCTGTTTGTCTGTAAACAATGTAAATAGAGTAAAGAGTGTAAATAGCTGTATATATTTGCGTCTGCCTTGTCTAGTTTTCCCGCGGGTGTCGTCTCGTGTTGTATATTCAAGTATATATGTATATAGTTATAATATAGTCTCTGTATATCTCCCTATTTCTATGTATATTCCTTTGGCTTCATGTATATCCTCCCCATGTGGCTTGACAAGGTGGTCGAGTCACCTTTGTGTCTAGTTTTCCACCTCTGAGTTCACTTCGAGGCAGAAAACCACCTGTTTAAAACTTGGCTCGCGGCTGGTTTCAAATAGGTGGTTTTCTCTCTCCTCCATGAAGTTTGTCAGAACCTCATTTATGTCCCATGTGTGTAATCAATTCCAGCCAAGTGGCTTTCCCTTTTCATGCATTCGGGCAGTTGGCTCCGTCGTCATCGCCATCACATCCCTTTAATGCCAACGCACGTGGCGTCCATGTGGGATTGACAACTTGCCTTTTTATGCATCCTTGCCAATGATCACTTCTTCAGGCTTCGGGCCTCTTACCACCACCCGTCCTGTGTCTTTGCCAAGTGTGATAAAATTTCCCAGACCCAGACGTATGATGAAGATCCTAAGTTTACGATGTGTTTTTCTTTTTGGTTACCCTTACATAATACTAACTTTTTAGGAAAGCAAACGTCATGGTGGTAAGATCTCTAGACCCCGAAGTAACTATTTTATTTTGATAAAAATATTCTGACGGTCACTTTGCCTTGAAGGTTCCCGGACTTCATTTCCCAAACATGTCTGAAGCATCCGCGTCATCTCCTCCTGGGAGTCCAAAACTGCCAATAGCCACAAAAACTAGGGCAGCCGTGAAATCTAAGATGGAGAGGGCCCTTGAGAAATTGCCCCTCACCATGAAGTTTGTGCAGAACAACATCATTATGGGCTCAAAGATTGAGTCCAAGGTTAAACTTATAACCGACACCAGCGTCAGAACATGGGAAGAAATACAAGCCCTGGTGAAGGTAATGTACATCTAGTGACAAGCTGGGGATCAATTGGCAATCAACATCGGAGGTTCCAGGATCCTCCGAGAAGCTTGCTTCCCATGCTCTGTACAGTCTCCGCAGCTTATCTTGACACTAGCGGCCAACTACAACACCTCTGTTTAGGCCATCATGCTTACAGCTATAGAACCTATAGGATACCCCACTCCTCTGGTATCTGTCGACCCAGACACATTTCAGGTGGGATTGGGAATCCCACAATTTGACAGAGCCATAGTTGTTACAAGGGCTGATGGCTTGGCACAGTTTAAAGAACTGGAGGATGCTGCCTTGGTGTACATGAACACCCATTGGCTCAAGGCCCTAAAGAGGGACCCAAAGAGAATGAAGATAGAAATTCTCCACTCTGAATTCAAGAAGAGCATCCAGATGGGGATGATAGCATTAGCCTAGGTATTTGGGCAACCCTCCACCCAGGAGTTTTCCAAATTGATGTATTATTTCCTCCTCGGCATCTGCACTAAGGGAGAATTCTTCGATTGGGCAACAATAATCTCTAATCACGTCGACTCCCAGTTCCTCCAGTTGGAGCGGAAGAAGTTCTTTATGTCTTCCTATGTTTTATGGGCCCTGGCCCAGCAGAGGCCCCATTCCAACGGCCTACTTACAGATGGCGTCCTCAGGATTATCCTGGGACAAAAAGCACCATGGGACAATTTCCCACAAATCTAATGGGAGGCTAGCTTCCCCAATTTCTGTCAAGTAAACAATGCGTTCATTTAATATCACCTGCTCACACCCACCCGGGACGCTGAATACCGCCTGTCCATTGAGGTGATGAAGTTAGTCAGTAGTTATGGACACTACTACATCCAATTCTAGCAGCATACATACATTAGGGTCGTCGACTTCTCTGGGAAACCCTACTTGTTTCCCAGGCATTGCGGGGACAAGATTGTGTTGCTAGAGTACTGTCAGCAAATCGTGGAGTTGCACACCTTCTTAGCCCACAAGAAGGTCCCCAACATCTCATTCCCAATCATCTGTGGGAACTACACCTGCAGTCTGGCCGCTGCGAAGGAGGCAGACAATGAGCTGAAAAGTTGTAACTTGCAGGAATTCTATTTAGCACAGAGAAACTTTGATCCGCATGGAAAAATTGCAACAGCACTGCCCCGGGCTTCAGAGCTCCATCGAATACACATGGAGGAATTTTGGGCTGATTTCCAGGATGATGTGGATGTGCGGAGCAGGTACTACATTAGGATGACAGCTGGAATGATGTAGGAACTTAAGCTCCAGAGATTCCCTCTAGGCTTCTCTAACGCCGCCCCCACCATAGATCCCCAGTACAAAGAAAAGGGGATCGATAAAATGGCTCTGCCGGTAATGGATTGGGCCACCCAGGAGGGGCCCACGATTGAGGACTTCACTCGAGATGTAGTCAAGAGAAGTCACACCTATTTCAAAAATGTGTGCCTCAGGAGTATGTGTCAAGCTCCCCAACTGGCACCAAAATTAGCACCACAACAGACACCAAGGTTGACCCTGGGGGCCAGGACTTCTTCACAAGGTGCAGACAAGGGGAAAATGATAGCTACAACACCCTCCATGCAAGAAGTCCCTATACAGGAATAGATCAAGTAATCTATGGCTGCCTCCCAACAGATGAGGGAGCATTTAATAACAAGGCTTGCCACTCCCCCACTCATGGCTGGACCAATTTATCCTCTTTCCTCCCCGTCGCTGGCAGCCCTAATGGTGAAGGAAACGGGGGTGGATCCCATGGAAGTAGTAGCAATAGTCGATGCGGGGCCACCTTTGGTTACCTGGAGGAAGAGAAAGAACATAAAACAGCCCAAGGTAGAACCAGCACCAGTGGCGTCCCTCCCCTGGGAAGTGGAAATTCTTTCTTCCAGTTCCCTGGAGCCGGAAAAGGAAATAGAGCCAGCAGAGGTCCCAGCTAGTCCCCCTCCGGAGGAGTTTGATATATTTGCAACTGATGAATTTAGAAATTTGTAAGGGGATGATACACAAGTGGAGATAGAAGTCCCAGATACTTAACAAGAGGCTACAAATCAAGAAGACATGGGACAAGAAGCTGCATAAGAGGAACAAGTAGAAAAGGAACAGGAACCGGGGATCTCTCCCGGGCTCAAGCAATGCAAGGTTCGGTAGTGGACCAAAAAAAATTGAGTGAACAAACGGCATTCGCTGGGGGACCTGGACCTTCGGGAATAACCGTTACCCCAGCCGCCATGTTCCAGGGGCTACTCCCAGGATCCTCTTTTGGGAAGGTGATCACAGCAGCTCAAACTTTAAATCTTTGCCTGACACCTCCCATGCTGCCGAAGGAAGTGCCGACAAAAGAAGAGGCCCTGGTAGAAGAAGACCAAGAAGAACAAGAAAAGCAGCTTGAAGAAGACATCCCTCAGGAAGACTACCAGGGTCCAGACCCAACAATAAACATACAGGACCAGGCTGAGGAGATGGAGATTGAAAAAGATGATGCTACAGAGGTTGAAACAGGGGGAGGGATAGATGAAGTCCACGTTGAAGAGGAGCAATAGCCACCGGACACCAGGAAAGAATCAGGAGAACAAACTCTGGCAGGAAGGCCACTTCTCCCACCTCAGTGGCTGGTAGATAGCAGAAAGAGAAAAGCTTAGTCAGCTCCGGTGATTGCTCTCTCCCTAGCTGAGATGATGGCCCAAGTTCACGCCCCGCCGAAGGCGAAGAAAGTCTAGGCAGTTCACACTTTGCGAACTGGGCCAAGCAGAGAAACCATTGCCATGGTGGCAACACCTCCCCCAGACACTGATGAAGCAACTGCAGATCCTACAGATTACAATATTGCAGAGGTGTCCCTAGGCAAAAGAGGAAAGCAAGGCAAAGTAGACTTTCTTAAGGAGGTGGCAAGGGCAGTTGAAGCCCGATACCAAAAGGAGGCCCAGAGGCTCAAATCTGAAAAGGGAAAAAATGCAAACCTTATGGGGTTGCTTATTGAGCTAGCCAGACCCATCAATGCTGCCCCTCCATAGACCTCCACATCAGAAAAATTACCACAGAGTGACATAGACTCCCTGTGAGTAATGAAGAAGAAAGCTCAAGCAGTGGACAAATGGGTCACCCTACAGATAGGAAACACCCAGCATTTCCTAGCCTCCACCCTCCCAGATCTATTCACAGCCTGGCAAGTTATCCATCAGGCGGAAGTGCTTATTGAGCAGTGGGAGAGTGACGCCAAGAATTACCAGGCATGGAAGGCAGAGCTCGAAGAGCTCCTCACCCTGGGAGAAGACATAATATCTGAATCCAGAATTTTGGGTGAGGAATCATTTGATTTTGTGAGAACTCAGCACTCCAGACTGGACCTCACATTGGAGGTAACCAATCAAGTGGTAGAGTCCTTGCAAGAGAAGGTAAACACAGTAAAATATTCTTCCAATTTATACAGATACCTACACCCCCGAAGAGTTAGTTTTGGGGAGTTTTGATAAAATAATGGCATCCCGGTATCAATCCCCAGACATGATAGATGGGGCCTAGATGGAAAGATTAACCATAATGATACTTAAGGGCCATGACACTGAAAGGATGGCAGATGAATTCAGAGAAAATATTTCAGACCTGGGGGAACAAGTTGAAGTGGCCAGGTATAGAAGGGCCAGCCTAAAGGGGATAGATGAGATGGAATTTCTTACCTCCTTCAGGCCTTCAACAATAATAAGCAACCTTGAGCTTTCTCTGGAGGCCAAGAAAAACTCACATTGAGTATTGTTTATTCTTTTTTGGGCATAAGTTTTTGGATCCCGGATTTTCGAATCCAAAGTTTTGTATTCTTTCAAGTGACCTGTGTCCTGGTCCCCGAGGCCGACCGGTCACTTTTAGAGGTAGTTAATAAAGACTGTCAGAAGGTAGCTGGCCCCATCAACGGGCCTCGATTAGGTGGTTGGTTTTCTGACAAGGTGGTCTTCTTGAGGCACCACTCAGAGGTACACCTGACACATTGGAGATAGGGCACTGCATTTCCCATTTATGAGGCATGTAGCCTCAGTCCCTGGTGCTTTCTCCTCTCTGGCTCTCTTCTCAAGATCAATTCTTCTGATGTATATTCTTGTCTTCTTCTTCTAATATGGCAAACCTATTCCATCTCTAGGTCTTTTGTAGGGTGGCACAGGTAGTGCCAGCCCCCAGATATTGTATTTGATTGAAACATTATGTAAATAGGGTTAGGGTTAGAAAAGAGTTGTATAAAGAGGCAAACCAACCCATTCTCAAGGGTCAGCAAAATTGATGATTTTGTTACCCATAAGAAATAGCCAAGTGATTCTTTTAAGTTGAAAAGCTCAATGCTCCATTGTTTTGTCCCTGATAGTTAGATGCTCCCCTGAAGCCGCCATTGTATCACGCACTGGAGTGCTTGCTGGACTAAATATTAATGAAGAAGGAAGAATTATTGGCAATGATGTTGTTGGCATTCCTGCTTCTAAGTTAATGGTATTTTGTGTTTTAATGTTCTTTATATCTTTTACTCTGGTATGTTAAAGTAGATTAACGAACTTTTTACTCTCGCTACTGATAGAATGCTAGCTAATGGTTATGTGTTTCTTCAGTATTTAGTGTAGTCTACCAGAGTATTATTGATGTTCCAGACATTTTAGCATGACTATAGTTAGATGAAATACTTCTAACCCTGCAGGATTTTTTTTTTTTATTTGCTAAGTATAAAACACTCGGGAAAACCTTACTTTGATCGAATCTCCAGAGAAGATGAGTTGAAGAAACCAGCTATCCCCCTCGAAAACAGTCACCTCTCCCAATCGAGCCCCACACCGTTGTGACCCGACACCCACGTGCTTGAAGGCCCAGAAGATTTATTTCTCGGACAACCTTTGCAGGTGAAGTTGGCTGATTTCCCCGGAACCTAGTGACAACTTATGCTTGTTGGCGGACCCGGTCAACAAAACCTCGTCAACAGAAACTGGCGCTAGAAAGAGGGCATGAACTTATCCCCTTCTAGAAATTCTGATTTTGCACCTCCTGAAGGTTCCCTGAGTTGTAATTTTAGGAGACAAGCCTTTAGCGGGATTGGGTCTTTTTCCCCAGCTAAATTTGAAAGAGTCCTCAGGTTTGCCCCAAATCCTGGAAGGTTTGTCAAACTTGAGCCTCCTGCTCAAAAGAAATGAACCTCAAAAATTACACCAGCCACTATTGTCTGGGGGTCGACCATACCTCTGAATACCCAAACTCCTCAGATAATTCTAGGAACGAGTGCCCAAACCACCCAATATATAGTTCTCTCAATGGTTGCATATTTTGGAAACACTGGGTCTCCAATGGGCACTTTTCTGGGTGCAACTAATGATTTACCCTCTCACCCAGAGAAGATCTGCCCAAGATATGAGCACTTAGGCTCACAGACCGCAGAAGAACACTTACAGGGATACAAAGATGCCATGAATCAACACCGGATCCAACATGAAGATGTTGTGACCCGTATGTTCCCCTTGTCCCTAGGACAAAGCGAGTTGAACTGGTACCTTAACTTGCCCGCCAATTCCATAAACACATGGTACAACATGCAGGATGCCTTTTTGGCTGCCTTTCGCATGCACGTAGACCCAGCCTGGTCCCACAGCCAGTTCATCTCCATCAAAAAGGAACCTAATTAACCTCTTGCAGCATTCAACCATAGGTTCCAGCGTGCCCTGAAGCGGTGCATGGGCCCTTTTATCCCATCCCCAGAAGTAACCATATAGACCTACCTCAACACGATGGACCCTTTCGTTGCCACTCTCCTTTGGAGAACGACCACTGCGGGTGACCGGGACACTTTGGAAAAAGTCTACAACCTAAACCTAGAGCTGTCCCGTGGTCTCAACAAATCCCCAAGCGGGATTGGACAGAGTACACCTTTCAACACGATCCCTGGCAAAACTACATATGTCGGGGGCTACAACCCCAATCTGGCAATAGGTGCCCCTTCAATAATGATGAATCCCCCACAACCCTTAATAGACTAGCAAGCACGGTATGTTTACCCAACCCAGACCTAGATAACACCAGGTCTGGAAGTCTTCTCTTGGAATCAGCCACAGTAGACACAATAGACTCAAACACAACCATCTGGAGTGCCCTTCTTTTAGTCTTCTACGGCTAGAGGATTGTCGCCCTCGACTCTGATTAATCCTGCTGCCTTCTCGAGAAGCCAACAACAACCACAGCCATCACATTGTGACGCTAACTTTCAGTTGACCACTAAGGTCAAATCCCTCCGGTGAATGTTGTCCACCTTGACTATGGACATGGGCCAACTGAAGGCGGGGTCCTACGCACCCCAGAATTTAAATTCCCAGAGGGGAAACATTTTCTCTGGCCAACAAAATAATAACACCGAAGGGAGAAACTTCAATAATGGGTCCCGACCCAATCAGCAACAATGGAACAATAACACAAACACCGGAGGCCCACCCCCAAACCAAAATGCCAACCAAAATGGTGCTAAACCATCACATTTTACACCAGTCATGGACTTCCAGCCCATGACTAACTAGTGTAGACTACAAGATACGAGTTCGCACAATGAGGTGAATTGTGCCACTCTGGAGAAAGTTATCATGATCTCCCAGCTGGACAGGCAGCAGTCGCACGATGCTCCCCCTCCAGAACCTCCTGTCTAGGAAACAACTTATAGTGCCTTCACCTGCGACACCATTTTCTTCAGGACTTCTGGGGAAGATGAAGAAGAATTCGAATTGCAAAGATTCTTTGACGAATCTATTTTGCCTTTTGAGGCCAATGCCTTTACTAACCCATGGGCTCCATACAACACTCAAAGCCAGGTTGGTAAAGGACCAGCTTACACGCCCACACCTCCTATCAAAGATTCTCCTCCTCCCCGGAACAACACGACTGAACAACCAGTGCCTCCAAAAGATCCTAGCTCTAACCAAGCAAAAGATCTCACTGAGGAAAATCACTAGTTCCCGGGAGGAAGATTCAATATCACGAAGGTGTTAGAATAGACCACCACCTCCATGACCTTGATGGAGGTTTTACTAAATTGCCCCAAATAGAAGAAGTCTCTTCTAAAGCTCTTGGGAAACCCAAAAACTGTTAGTCGCCCACCCAAGACCGTCTCCTTTGAAGATGCTAATGCAGCCGTCTTCCAGAGGAATAACGAGGATCCTCCCTTCTTACTAGGCCTGAATATCTACAGTAAAAATATACACAACTGCTTAGTAGACTCTGGAGCTTCGGGTAATATCATTCCCTTGTCCATCTGTCAGAAGCTCAGATTCCACCCCACCCCATCTAATGGTGTAGTAATCCAGCTAGACAAGACTGCTGTGAAAATGGTGGGGGAATTGAAGAACGTCTGGATACATCTTATCTAGGACCCCACGATAGCCAGTATCATTGACATCCAGGTGGTGGACATCCCTGAGACTTACGCGATGTTACTGAGCTAAATTGGTCTAAGTCCTTGAATGGATACTTTTCGGCCGACTTCACCCACTTATGGCTTCCATGGGAAGGAGAATCCAATAAGATCCAGGTTGAAAGTGAACCCCAGATGAAACAGACCCTTACTGAAGTTGGGAGGGTCAATGAAGTCCTTTTCTCCAAGACTTCTCTAGGGGTGTACCGACCTCTTGAAATCTTAACATTCGATTTCATCCCCGAAGAGGATCCCGCCATGCTGCAAAGAGCACAAGACTTAGAAGAAAAGGTGAGAGTTGAAGTTAACTCTCAAGGTGCCACAGTGACCCCTGTCACATTTCTGTCTAGCACTTGGTGCCGAGTGCACTACCAAAAACATTCAAAGCTTTAGTGTGAGCCATGTCTCTTGATTGCAAACTGGCAACTTGATGCCTTCCGGAATAAACATACAATGGACTCCACGGGACCTAGTACTCCTACATGATGTGCTCCTATGGTTCCGTTCCCTAGGGAATCCCAAGTTGAAACACCTCTAGAGGTAAATTCTATTTTCACGCCGGTCATTCTGGGAGGAACCCCTAAGTCTCCAAGTGATAATCCAAAGAAAACTCACCCACCCCAGCCCTAGATAACAAATAATGACTTATGGAACCTCAAGTTTGATGGGTCCCGATCCAAATAAGGCTATGGGGCTGGGGTAGAGTTAATTGACCCACGAGGGAAGTCCTTCCTTGTGTCCTACACACTGTAGTTTAACTATACAAACAATGTCACAGAGTACAAGGCTTTGGTCCTTGGACTCTTATTCGCACTAAGAAAAGGTATCACCCACCTCTAGGCTCTGGGTGATTTAGAGTTGATTGTTAAATAGGTTCGGAGTCAATACACATGTCATGACAAAAGGTTGGCCGCTTACCACAACTGTGCTTGGAGCCTTATCAAATATTTTGATGCCTTTGGCATTGACCTCATTCCTCAGCGACAAAACTATGTCCCGGATGCCCTCACCATTTCTGCCAGCACACGTGAGCCAATGGCCGGCTCAAGACTCTAGAAATTTTTAGTTAAGATGGTCCCCACCCTGTCCATTCTAGATAATGTCACCCACTTTCAGGTTTTTGAGGACGATCAACATATCTTGGCCTTCATGGTGAATGTTGGTGTCTTTGAGGATCAGATAGTGGAGGAACGAGACCATGATGATACTGGACAGGGTGATGAAGACAATGGGATCATGGACCTGCCCACTAACACCATCCCAAAGGGGATGGTTGCACTAGAAAGAATCTTTGACTCAGACCCCCGGGCCCATGAGAAGGTGTCATCCTCCTCTGAGGGAGGAAAATTTGAAAAAGTTAACATTGGCCAGCCTGGCAAAGAGAAGATTATTCACATTGGTACTTCTTGTTCCCCTAAGGAAAAGGAGAAGATTCTTGTGGTTCTCTGAGAATACATCGACGTAATTTCTTGGGGTTATGAAGACTTGAAAATGTATGATACATCCATCATGACCCATACTATTCCTCTGAAACCTTATGCTAAGCCCTTTCAGCAGAAGCAAAGACCGATCAAAGACCGATCAACCCCCTGATAGAGCCTCTGATTCGTCAAGAGGTGGAAAAACTATTGTCAGCCCAGATAATTTTCCCAATCTAGCATACTATGTGGGTTGCCAACTTGGTCCCGGTCAGGAAAAAGAGCGGTGAGATCCGCCTTTGCATGGATTTCCAAAATTTGAATAAGGCATCTAAAAAAGATAATCACCCTCTTCCCTTGTTGGATGAGGTGTTGCAGATATAGAATGGATCCCAGATGATGTCCTTCCTAGATGGATATTCAGGATACAAACAGGTCATGGTCAAGTATGAAGATAGAGAGAAAACAGTGTTTACCACCAAGTGGGGAACGTTTGCATATAGAAGAATGCCCTTCGGTCTGATCAACACAGGGGCTACCTTTGAAAAGGCCATGGACATTGCATTCGAGGGCCTCGTAAATTGGTGCATAATCATCTATATGGATGATTTGACTATCTTTTTCTGGGACAGACGTGATCATCCCGCCCACCTCGCTCAGATCTGTGAGAGATGCCGCCAATATGGAATATCCCTCAACTCCAAGAAGTGCATATTCAGGGTCACCAAAGGGATGTTGCCTGGGCATATTATCTCTGAGAAGGGTATATCCATTGACCCTGATAGAGTCGAAGCATTGCTAAATTTATAGATGCCTAGCATCAAGAAAGAGATGCGATCCTTCTTCAAAAAAATCAACTTCATGTGATGATTCATCACAGGATTCACAGAAATAGTTAAACCACTCAACAAGATGATGAAGAAGGATACCAAGATAGAGTGGAGTCCTGAAGCAAAGTGGGCATTTTGCCAAATCAAACAGACAATAACAAAAGCACCCATTCTGGCTAGTCCAGACTATTCCCTTCTGTTTTACATTTACTCATTTGCTTTGTCATACTCTGCTGCGGCAGTGCTGACTCACAAGGTTAAAGGGGAGGAATGACCAATAGCTTTCATGAGGTCCCCCTTTAAGAATGCCAAAGTTCGGTATTCACCACTAGAAAAACAAGCCTTTTCTCTAGTTCAGGCCGTGAAGAAATTCTGGCATTACATTCTTTAGAGCAAAGTGCATGCTATCATCCCAGACTAGGCCGTCAAATCTCTGCTGATGTAGAGTGAATTGGGTGAGAGACGGGGGAAATGGATGGCTATCATCCAGGAATATGACTTAGAAATGTAGCCCATGAAAATAGTCTTGGGCCAGGGACTAAGTCAGGTGATGGCAGAAGAGACTCCTCGCATAGAATGCCAAACTTACACGGTGGAGTCCATCACCCAAGACTCGTGGTATACTAATCTGGTGTACTTATTGCTAAACAACAGATATTTGGAGGGGTTACCTCCCCACAAACACCACGCTCTATGGATGAAAAGTGCTCACTTCATGATAAAAAACTCTGTGCTTTACCACAAAAATTATGAGGGAGTGTACCTCCGGTGCATTGACAGAGACCAAGCTATAAGAATAATTGATGAATTCAACAGACAGTTTGGAACCGGGCATGGCTTAGCTGACGCCACTGCCCACTAGATCCTTTGAGCCAAATATTATTGGCCCTATCTATTCAAATATGTTTACGTTCATGTAAGAAAATGCCATACTTGCCAAATACAACGCATCATTAGTGTAACCCAGCTATGCCTCTACAGCCAGTCTATGAGGCTAGACCATTTGCCTAGTGGGCACTCGAATTCATTAGAGAGATTAACCCCAAATCGTCTACTAACCACCGATACATTCTAACTGCCACTCATTACTGCACTCGGTGGTCTGAAGCGATACCTTGCAAAAATAACACGGCAGACGTCATTATCAAGTTCTTAGAAGAAAATATATTCACACAGTTTGGAATGCCCTTTGCTTTGGTATGTGACAATGGTCGGGCATTTTCTTCAGCACAACTACTCGAATGGACCTACAATCAGAAGATCACACTGAGGTTCTCCAACAACTATTAACCCCAGGGAAAAGGTGTTGCGAAATCAATGAACAAGAATCTACTTGATGTGATCAAGCATCTATTAGAACAAAATCTCTGGGATTGGCATCAAAAGGTAAAATTTTCCCTTTGGGTAGATCGTATTCGTATTAAAGCCACACTGGGAACATCCCTGTTCCACCTAGTTTATGGTCAGAACCCTATATTCCAAGTCAATTTAGAAATCCTAGTTTTACAGTTTATGCAGGAATTTGGCAATAGGGACAACATCGTGGAGGTTTGACTCTTGAACCTGGTGCGAATGGAAGAACAGTGAGATGCAGCCCTTGAACATTTTGCACATCATCAAGCAGTGGTAAAATGATGGTTTGATAAAAGAGCCCAATACAAGGCTTTTCAGATTTCGGATCTGGTCCTGTTGTGGGACAAGGCTCGGGAGAAGAAAGAAAAGCATACCAAGTTTCAATGGCTCTAGCTCAGACCATACTTAATTTCAGAAATATGCGGGGCCAACACTTACTGCCTTAACACCCTGACTGGAGAACCTATCGCATTGCCCGTTAATGGACAGTTTCTAGAACACTAATTCGAGTAGGGTAAGTTTGCCCAAAGTTGTATTATATGTAAAGCCCTCTACTTGTAAATATCTCTGCTGGGTGTCTCGTTGTGAGGTGCCCTGCCTTGTAAATAGCCTTGTCAGCTGCCCTCCGGGGCAGTCTTCTTTTGCTATTTTGTTTTTGCTTTCAGTTTTCTTCCAGTCCTGATATTTTGTTTTCCCTTGCAGGAATGGGAATGCTTCACATAACTCCGGCCTCCGGTGCAATGTCTACGGCATGGTGAACTTTAGAATCTATCTTTAGCATAGTGGAATCGGCTCGGTCTCCGAGATTGTTTCACGGGTTATGGCATGTTTTGAGCAATCTCCATTGGGTGGTCTCCGGGAGTCTGGCAAACAATGAACACATAATATAAGGAACAAGTAATCAGACACACTAAGGGTAGATCAGCTGTACTAATTGGTTGACCCATGTCTGAAAATCTAAAGAAATTCTCCCCGGGTTTGGAGTTTTATCCTCTCTTCAAATATCTAAACACAAGTGGATAGGTGAAAGAAGTACCGCCATTAAAAATAGCTAAGCTTAAGCTTAATGGTGAAAGAAGTACTGCCTTCCCCCACCTAGAAACAAGTGAAATAACAAAAAAAAGGGAAAAGCAGGATTAAACTCTAGGCTTTGGGAGAAATGAGTGAATAAATGACGGGTTCGATGTGATTAGTACCTCTTCTCTATCTCTCCCCAAGGTCATTGGCTTGATTTCCTTCCAAAGCACACACGACACCACTAATGAAAGACTACAGACTGACTCCTGTGTGGTTGGGTTCTCTCGGATACGTTGATCTTTACCTGTTAGACACTTCAGAGGGTAGCTTATTCTAGTTTTGCTAACCAAAGATTTTGTAGTTCTCAAATGCGCTAAGGCATTTGTCCTAGCTAGTCGCCATTTGTTATGCCCTACATCCCCGTCCCTACATTTTGGGTGCAAAATGTTGGGTCCCCCTTTTTTTCTTTCATTTGTTTTCGCTTGTGGCTTTGCCTTGCCTTTCTTTTCTTTTGTTTTCTTTCTCCGGGGCTTTCCTCCTCGGTGGTTTGTTTTGTTTGTTGTTTGGTTTTCACCTTCGGGACTCCGGACCCAAAGGTTTTCATTTAGAGGGAGCCGAATTCTAGACTCTAGGATTCTTCGCCATGGTGTCCTTAGGGATATCATCCCGAAGAATCCCCAAGCCCAGAGTCCGGAGGTTGTGTCTGTCCGAAGATCACCGAAAAGAGGAGGATTACCTTTTTACCACGGGTATAAATAGGGTTTATCTATCATTTTCACATTCACCATGATTAAAATCTTTGAGCACTTAGAGAGAATCAAAGAGCAATTTCAAAGTGATTAATAGAGTGTTTACAGAAAGTTTATGGTAATCAGTGCTTAACATCTTTTGTCATTCTCAGGCAAGTGCAAGTGCTTTGTGGTGGTGATTCTGGCCGTTAGATAACTTGAGCTATTGCAGAGCTCCCTTGGTAACCCTTCCCTTTCCTCTGCTTTTTGCGTTCTCAGGTGTGTGTTTCCACTTTCCCTCCTCTCTATTTTGCCTCTACTCTTTGGCTTTTCTTTGTTTTTTTTTTCTGGTTTTGGCTTGTCTTGATTTGATTTGTTTCCCACTTTGTCTAGTCTTTTGTCTTTTGGTTTTGCTGCCCCTTGGTGGGTTGGCTCTGCAGAGGGTTGTCCACCCTCTGTGTAGAGGTTGTTTATCTGTAAATAATGTAAATAGTGTAAAGAGTGTAAATAGCTATATATATTTGCGTCTGCCTTGTCTTGTTTTCCCGCGGGTGTCATCTCATGTTGTATATTCAAGTATATATGTATATAGTTGTAATATATTCTTTGTATATCTCCCTATTTCTATGTATATTCCTTCGGCTTCGTGTATATCCTCCCCATGTGGCTTGACAAGGTGGTCGACTCACCTCTGTGTCTAGTTTTCTGCCTCTAAGTTCACTTTGAGGCAGAAAACCACCTATTTGAAACTTGGCTCACAACTGGTTTCAAATAGGTAGTTTTCTCTCTCCTTTATGAAGTCTGTCAGAACCTTATTTACATCCCATGTGCATAATCAATTTCAGCCAAGTGGCTTTCTTTTTTCGTGTGTTTAGGTAGTTGGCTCCGCCATCATCCCCATCACATCCCTTTAATGCCAACACATGTGGCGTCTACGTGGGCTCGACAACTTGCCTTTTTATGCATCCTTGCCAACAATCACTTCTTCAGGCTTTGGGCCTCTTACCACCACCCATCCTGTGTCTTTGCCATGTTTGATAAAATTTCCCAGACCCAGACGTATGATGAAGATCCTAAGTTTACGATGTGTTTTGCTTTTTGGTTACCCTTACATAATACTAACTTTTCAGGAAATCAAACGTCGCGGTGGTAAGATCTCCAGACCCCGGAGTAACTATTTTATTTTGATAAAAATATTCTGACAGTCGCTTTGCCTTACAGGTTCCCAGACTTCATTTCCCAAACATGTCTGAAGCATCTGTTTCGTCTCCTCCCGGGAGTCCAGAACTGCCAATAGCCATAGAAACCAGGGCAGCCATGAAATCTAAGATGGAGAGGGCCCTAGAGAAATTTCCCCTCACCATGAAGTTTGTGTAGAACAACGTCATTACGCGCTCAAAGATTGAGTCCAAGGTTAAACTTATAACCGACACCAGCGTCAGAATGTGGGTAGAAATGTAATCCCTGGTGAAGGTAATGCACATCCAGCGACAAGTTGGGGATCAATTGGCAATCAACGTCGGAGGTTCCAGGATCCTCCGGACAGCTTGCTTCCCGTGCTCTATATAGTTTCCAGAGCTTATCCTGACGCTAGCGGCCAACTACAACTCCTCTGTTCAGGCCGTCATGCTTGCAGCTATAGAACCTACAGGATACCCCACTCCTCTGGTATCCCTTGACCCAGACACATTCTGGGCAGGATTGGGAATCCCACAATTTGATAGAGCCATAGTTGTTACAAGGGTTGATGCCTTGGCACAGTTTACAGAACTGGAGGATGCTTCCCGGATGTACATGAACATCCATTGGCTTAAGGCCCCAGAGAGGGACCCAAAGAGAATGAAGATAGAAATCTCCCGCTTTGAATTCAAGGAGAGCATCCAGATGGGGATGATAGCATTAGCCTGGGTATTTGGGCAACCCTCCACCCAAGAGTTTTCCAAATGGATGTATTATTTCCTCCTCGGCATCTCCACTAAGGGAGAATTCTTCGATTGGGTGATAATAATCTCTAATCATGTCGACTCCCAGTTCCTCCAGTTGGACTGGAAGAAGTTCTTTATGTCTTCCTATGTTTTCTGGGCCCTGGCCCAGTAGAGGCCCCATTCCAATAGCCTACTTACAGATGGCATCCTCAGGATTGGCCCGGGACAAAAAGAACCGTGGGACCATTTCCCACAAATCTAATGGGAGGCCAGCTTCCCCAGTTTTTGCTGAGTAAATGTTGTGTTCATTTACTATCACCTGCTCACACCCACCAAGGACGCCGGATACCGCCTGTCCACTGAGGTGATGAAGTTAGTCAGTAGTTATGGACACTACTTTATCCAATTCCAGCAGCATACATACATTAGGGTCGCTGGCTTCTCCGAGAAACCCTACTTGTTTCCCAGGCATTGCAGGGACAAGATCGTGTTGCTAGAATACTGCCGGCAAATGATGGAGTTGCACACCTTCTTAGCCCACAAGAAGGTCCCCAACGTCTCATTCCCAATCATCTGTGGGAACTACACCTGCATTCTGGCTACCGCAAAGGAGGCATACAATGAGCTAAAAAGTTATAACTTGCAGGAATTCTATTTAGCACAGAGGAACTTTGATCCGCATGGGAAAATTGCAACAGCACTGCCCCGGGCTTCAGAGCCCCATCGAATACACATGGAGGACTTTTCGGCTGATTTCCAGGATGATGTGGATGTGCGAAGTAGGCACTATATTAGGATGATATCTGGAATGATGCAGGAACTGAAGCTCTAGAGATTCCCTTCGGGCTTCTCTGATACCGCCCCCACCATAGATCCATAGTACAAAGAAAAGGGGATCAATAAAATAGCTCTACCGGCAATGGATTGGGCCGCCTAGGAGGGGCCTACGATTGAGGACTTCACTCAGGAAGTAGTCAAGAGAAGTCATGCCTATTTCAAAAAGGTGTGCCGTAGGAGTATGCATCAAGCTCCCCAACCGGTGCCAAAATTAGCACCACAACAGGCACCAAGGTTGACCCCGGGGGCCAGGACTTCTTCACAAGGCACAGATAAGGGGAAAAGGATAGCTACAACACCCTCCATGCAAGAACTCCCTATACAAGAATAGATCAAGCAATCTATGGCTGCCTCCCAACAAATGAGGGAGAATTTAATAACAAGGCTTGCCACTCCCCCGCTCATGGATGGACCAATTCGTCCTCCTTCCTCCCCGTTGCTGGCAGCCCTAATGGTGAAGGCAACGGGGGTGGATCCCATCGAAGCGGCAGCAATAGCCGATGCGGGGCCACCTTTGGTTACCCGAAGGAAGAGAAAGAACATAAAACCACCCAAGGTAGAACCGGCGCCAGTGGTGTCCCTCCCCTGGGAAGTGGAAATTCTTTCTTCCAGTTCCCCGGAGCCGAAAAAGGAAATAGAGCCAGCAGATGTCCTAGCCAGTCCCCCTTTGGAGGAGGAGTTTGATATATTTGCAACTGATGAATTTGGAAATCTGCAAGGGGACAATACACAAGCAGAGACAAAAGTCCCAAATACCAAACAAGAGGCCGCAAATCAAAAAGTCTTGGGACAAGAAGCTGCACAACAAGAGCAGCAAGTAGAAAAGGAGCAGGAACCGAGGATCATCTCTGAGGCTCAAGCAATGCAAGGTTTGGGAGTGGACCAACAAAAAATGAGTGAACAAATGGCATCCATTGGCGGACCTGGACCTTCCAGAAAACTTGTTACCCCAGCCACCACGTTCTAGGGGCTACTCCTGAGATCCTCTTTTGGGAAGGTGATCACAGCAGCTCAAACTTTAAATCTTGGCCTAACACCTCCCATGCTGCCAAAGGAAGTGTCGACAGAAGAAGAGGCCCCGGTAGAAGAAGACCAAGAAGAACAAGAAAAGTAGCTTGAAGAATACATCCCTCAAGAAGCCTACCAGAGTTTAGACCCAACAATAAATGTACAGGACCAGGCTGAGGAGATGGAGATTGAAAAAGATGTTTCTACAGAGGTTGAAACAGGGGGAGGGATAGATGAAGTCCATGTTGAAGAGGAGCAACAGCCACCGAACACCGAGAAAGAATCAGGAGAACAAACTCTAGCTGGAAGGCCACCTCTCCCACCTTAGTGGCTGGTAGATAGCAGAAAGAGAAAAGCTCAGTCAGCTCCGGTGATTCCTCTCTCCCTGGCCAAGATGTGGCCCAAGTTTAGGCGCCGCCAAAGGTGAAGAAAGCCCGGACAGTTCACACTTTGCGAACTGGGCCAGGCGGAGAAACCATTGCTGTGGTGGCAACGCCTCCCCCAGACACTAATGAAACAACTACAAATCCCATAGATTACAATATTGCAGAGGTGTCCATGGGAAAAAGAGGAAAGCAAGGTGAAGTAGACTTGCTTAAGGAGGCGACAAGGGCAGTTGAAGCCCGATATGAAAAGGAGGCCCAGAGGCTCAAGGCTGAAAAGGAAAAGAATTCAAACCTTATGGGGTTGCTTACTGAGCTGGCTAGACCCATCAATGCCACCCCTCCACAGACCTCCACATCAGAGGAATTACCATAGAGTGACATAGACTCCCTGCGAGTAATGAAGAAGAAAGCTCAAGAAGTGGATGAATGGGTCGCCTTGTAGATGGGAAACACCTAGCATTTCCTAGCGTCCACCCTCCCAGATCTATTCACAGCCTGGCAAGTTATCTATCAGGAAAAAGCACTTATTGAGCAGGGGAAGAGTGACACCGAAAATTATCAGGTGTGGAAGGCAGAGCTTGAAGAGCTCCTCACCCTGGGAGAAGACATAATTTCTAAATCCAAAATTCTGGGTGAGCAATCATTTGATTTTGTGAGAACTCAACACTCTAGACTGGACCTTACATTAGAGGTAACCAAGCAACTGGTAGAGTCCTTGCAAGAGAAGGTAAACATAGTAAAATATTCTTCCAATTTATACAAGTCTTTTGTAATAAAGGCTTCTGGGGCTGATCCCCTTAGTACAGATACCTACACCCCCGAAGAGTCAGTTTTGGGGAGTTTTGATGAAATAATGGCATCTCAGTATCAATCCCTAGATGGGATAGATGGGGTCCAAATGGCAAGATTAACTGAAATGATACTTAAGGGCCATGACGCCGCAAGGATGGCGGATGAATTCAGAGAAAATGTTCCAGACCTGGGGGAACAAGTTGAAGTGGCCAGGTACAGAAGGGCCAGCCTAAAGGGGATAGATGAAGATGGCATTTCTCACCTCCTTCAAGCCTTCAATGATAATAAGCAACCTTGAGCTTTCTCTAGAGGCTAGGAAAAACTCACATTGAGTATTCTTTATTCTTTTGGGGCCATAAGTTTTTGGATCCCAGATTTCTAGATCCAAAGTTTTGTATTCTTTCAAGTGACCCATGTCCTGGTCCCTGAGGCCGACTGGTCACTTTCAGAGGTAGTTAATAAAGACTGTCAGAAGGTAGTTGGCCCCATCAACAGGCGTCGACTAGGTGGTTGGTTTTCTGACAAGGTGGTCTTCTCGAGGCACCGCTCGGAGGTACACCTGACATATTGGAGATAGGGCACCGCATTTTCCATTTATGAGGCATGTAGCCTCAGTCCCTAGGGGACCTACTTTTTTCTTTCTCCTCTCTGGCTCTCTTCTCGAGATCAATTCTTCCAATGTATATTCTTGTCTTCTTCTTTTGACATGGCATACCTTTTCCGTCTCCAGGTCTTTTGTAGGGTGACACAGGTAGTGCCAGCCCCTAGATATTGTATTTTATTGAAACATTATGTAAATAGGGTTAGGGTTAGAAAAGAGTTGTATAAAGAGGCAAACCAGCCCATTCTCAAGGGTTGGAAAAATTGATGATTTTGTTGCCCATAAGCAATAGCCAAGTGATTCTTTTAAGTTGCAGAGTTCAATGCTCCATTTTTCTATCCCTAATAGTTAGATGCTCCACTGGAGCCACCATTGTATCACGCACCAGTGCTTGCTGGACTAAATATTAATGAAGAAGGAAGAATTCTTGGCAATGATGTTGTTGGCATTCCTGCTTCTGAGTTAATGGTATTTTGTGTTTTAATGTTCTTTATGTCTTTTACTCTGGTATGTTAAAGTAGATTAACGAACTCTTTACTCCCGCTACTGATAGAATGCTAGCTGATGGTTATGTTTTTCTTTGGTATTTAGTGTAGTCTACTAGAGTATTATTGATGTTCCCGACATTTCAGCATGACTATAGTTAGATGAAATACTTCTAACCCTGCAGGATCTTTTTTCGTTTTATTTGCTAAGTATAGAACGCTTGGGAAAACCTTACTTTGATCGAATCTCCAGAGAAGATGAGTTGAAGAAACTAGCTATCCCCCTCGAAAATAGTCACCTCTCCTGACCGAGCCCCACACGATTGTGACCCGACACCCAGGTGCTTGAAGGCCCAGAGGATTTATTCCCCGGACAACCTTTGCAGGCGGAGTTGGCTGATTTCCCCGGAACCCGGTGACAACTTATGACTGTTGGCAGACCCGGTCAACAAAACCCCGTCAACACGACCATTAGGCCAGCAAAGCACATGACATTGTTTAAGGAATTATGTTACTAAATATCCTACAGATAAATCAATCTAAATAAACCATGATCCAAATATACAATTTGTTTTAACAAATCAACTTATAAATTTAGACAAAGTCTAAATTTTATTCCATTAAAATTAATTAGTGGATTTATGAGTTGAAAATAAACCTCTTAATAGTTTCTCATCTCACTACAATTAAGGGGAGGCCTTTGTTTTTTTTAGTTGGTTTATTTGGAGAGTGATTGGGTTATTTTAGGAGGATACGGGTGATATTGTAAATCATATGGTTATTAACCATATTTGGTAATTTTTGTGTATAAAAAGGGTGCAAAATGGGAGATGAGGAATGAGATTTTTAGTGGTGATTTGGGAGGAAACATTGTGAGATAATTTCACAGTTGGAATTAGGACTTTGATAGTGAATTTTGTCTTTATGCATTTGGAGCTTGTAGCAAGCTTGTTGCATGTGTAAAGGAGGATTTCTTTTGTAATTCATTATCCTCCAAGGAGACGTGAATCTTGTAATAGGTTGAAGACCTTGTAACCATTTTCTGGAGCAGAATCAAGAATCAACCACTCCATTGGAGGGACCCAGAGACGTAGCCAATTCGTGAACTCCGTTATCAACTTTTGTTTCATCTTCTCTCATCTTTCTCTCTTTTGTTCAATTTATCATTATTTAATTATTATGTTTATAAAAGAATTTTAATTACATTTTCCAGACCTTCATTTAATTGGAATAAATATTTATTATTCACGTGCAATAGCCCTAGATCCTAACATCATGTCACTCTTAATCTCAACCACTCATTCCTTTGAATCTCTTATAAAATGGACAACTCCCTTGCTTATTAAAAAACAAGGAGATTTGGAGTAAATCTATTATTCTATTTTCATTCTAGAGCCCTTTAGTGCATTCTTAGTTTCTTTACTTTCATGCTAGTTTCTTTACATTTCTTGCATTGTTAACTTCATTTCTTAGCTTAGATGGCATTCTAGTTTCCTTTATAACTTAATATAGATGCATTGTTGTTCTGATTTGGTAGCTTAATCTTGCATCTTAGTTCTATCTCTTATAATGTTATACATTTAGTTTGATAGTTCATGCATTTAAATTTTAAAGCTTTCAAGAGAAAAGTATGCAAGTCTATGCATCTTGCTCATCCTGTTTGCATTGAATATTCTATTTTAGAGTAGTCAAGTCACCGATTTCTCTATGTCTAATCTGATGGACAACTAGGAAAATGATACTCGCTTCAACTAGGAAGCAATAAGTCACTTTCAAGGGTTCTTATGTTAAATGATTTGAATCTTTTATTCTACTAACCCCTTGATATAATGGTTTATTGAAGTGTTAGGTTGCAGATATTGATCACACATTTTACCACACACATTATTATCCATTTAGTAGCATTAATCTCAATACACATTCCATAACATCATATTCATTTCCATTTCATTTGTTATTAAATATCAATTTCCATTATGCATATTAAATCATTTATTCTTGCATAATTAATGACATTATTTTTCCATTAGTATGAAAATAAAACTTTGGGTCAACATACACTGAAAGACATAACAAAGAGCAAACCGAAAATAAGATATAAAGAGATCACCAAAAACTGCTAAGTACAAAGAGAACCGACGACACAGTTTTGTGTGTAAACCAAAAATGCAAAGTTAGAAGAATAAAGAGGAACTTGACAGAGGAACCCGACATGCATGATATAGTGAAACCCAAGAGATAGTTAAAGTGCAACCTGAGAGATAGTTCAAGAAAGGAACCCGAAAGACAGTCAACTGATTTTAGAGCATAATCGACCGACAAAAACTGAAACTCACTTGAAGCCCACAAAAATTTGATCTGATTGCCACATCAGATAAAACAGTCTTATTCTATTTATAGAA
This sequence comes from Thuja plicata, assembly GCA_018584345.1. Classification (NCBI taxonomy): domain Eukaryota; kingdom Viridiplantae; phylum Streptophyta; class Pinopsida; order Cupressales; family Cupressaceae; genus Thuja; species Thuja plicata. The sequence continues at coordinate 821,713 of MU226468.1, forward strand.
TCTTGATTTATTTTTAAAACTATTTCTCTAAGGAGAAGAAACATGAATGTAAGTGTTTCAATCAGTCTAACTGACTTAAAAAAAATAGACTAGGAGATCAAGGTAAAGTTGTAAACATGATCTTAGAGTTAACATTGTTTTAGGTGAAACTTGATGAAGTTAATGTATCTTATAAATAGATGATGCAATCATTCATTATGTATGAGATGAAAAAGGAGAAGAGGATGAATGAATCCTACAAGCACATCTATATATCAGACTGAAAGTTTCAAGAACCAGAACAACAAAAGGTGAATCTAGTTATCAGAACCAAGAATAGAGGTTACCAAGAATCAGAGGTATTATTGAATCACATTAGGTGATAAAGTTATTCATGTAAACTTAAATGGATCTATAATCAGAAATAGGAGATTACATATACCAGATCAAATAGTAATGTTCTATCATCCTAACAAGTGAAGAAAAGTTTAAAAATCCTTTCAAGGAAGGTAGATTTAATAGTCCAACTGTAAATCTCTTAACTGAGTGCACACTCAACAGTGTTGCAAAAGCTCTTAACAGAGTAGACTTTAACAAGTATCCATTAATTCTCTTAACTAGGTAGATCATCAGAAGTGATCAAATTGTAAGCCTTAACCGGCCCCTTCAAATCTGTAGATAGTGAAGATTTTGTTGGTTCCATCCCCACCTTAGTTTTTACTTCCTAAGAGGAGTTTTCTGCGATATCATATCTTATGTTATGTGTTAATTACTTTCATGAATGTTTCTATGAATGTTCACATGTATGTTATGTTTATGAATTGATATATCTTACATCAAGATAGTATAGATCAGATGGTTGGATAAATAATTGATTACACAAAGGTCAATTGATAAAAAGGATACAAATTTTTTAGAGGTACTAATTCACCCCTCCCCTCACAGTACACACTTCCCATTAATTCTAACAGTTGGTATCAAAGCCTAGTTTTTTATTTGGAAATATTAAAGGCTTAAGAGAAAAGATCACACAATGGAGAAGTACCGAATTGACAAAAGTATTGAAAATCAGAAGCTAGATATTCAGATCTTCTATGAGCAGTATAAAGAAGCTAGAATCAAGATTGGACAGATTTAAGATGAAAGAAAGATTATAGAATCTCACTATGATGAAATAGATTACCATGAAAAATAAATACCGTATTTCTTTGAGTCTTCAGGATCAACTACAAGCAAAGCATCAGACACATCAGAAGAAAACATCACAAGCTTAACAGAAATCAATCAACATCTGGATGGAAAAGTGAAATATCTGCAAATCAGTCAAGAGAAACAAATGGTAAATATGATTGATGTCATGAAAAATTCTACATAAGCTGAGAAAGAATGAACACTAGAAATTGAGGATAGAAGGAAGATTACTAAAAAGCTACAAGAGAAAGAGTCTGAAATATAGAAACTTACAGAGCATCACCATGAGATTACAAATCAAATTATTCTTATGAGTCAAGAGGCAAACAGAATGAAGGTTGAACTCATTGAAAGAATAGAAGCTATCGGTGACCTAAGGGAAGAAAATGAAAATTTGAAACATGAAATAAGAATTCAGCAACAACATATTGAAATTATCAAGAAAGCTAAAGAGAGAAATAAAAGAATGGATTATTTTCTTGAAGGACAATGAAGATTCAACAACAACACTAGTCTAGGTTTTATCGAGAATGGATAATCATGAAATCAAGATGATCCAAATAATGTCTATGCAAATCGAAGACCAAGAAAGTTGACCTGCAACCACTGTGGAAAGCAAGGCCACACATCAAATACATGCAGGAGCAAAATGAAAGGTATTCCTAAATCTACATCTTCATTCATAGGATTCTATTATAAATGTAACAAGAAAGGACATAAAGCATATGAATGTAATTCTGAGATGAAACAACCAAAGAAGGGAACCTACATGGACAAATTTTGTTCCACTTGCAAAATTAATGGGCACACTAATCTTGAATGTTGGAAGAAGAAAAAACAAGCACGGAAGCCAAAAGGTCAAGAAAGTACCGATCAACTGAAGAGAGTTAGTAACCAATATATATTGGATTACAACACATGGAAAAAATACATATCATGTGGAAGATTGGGTCACATTGCTGTAAACGGTATGAGATAGTGGACAAGAAAGTCTAGAGGCTGGACTAACCCTGGGATGGCATGCTTACACTGTCATAAAGTTGGTCATCTCAAGAAAGACTATAGAGACCAAATGACACAAACCAACACATTTCCCAATGGAATCACCATTGAAGACATCCAGAGGATGAGAGATAAAATGTGGAGGAAATCTTCAAACAATGATGAAACTGGAACAAGAAATGCAATTGGTGACACCCCATCCAATGGATCTGGTGACATCACCATCTCCACCTAAATAGAACAAGTAAGTATGGAACTGCATTACCCCAAGCTATATTTTGCATCAGTTCCATAATATGTTGATGAAATGCCAAATTAGCATAAGTAAATATGCATCATGATGTTACCTACTAAAAATTGTGAAAGCTATTTTATTGGGTAATAGATACCGAAATCCATTGATATACGCTCAAAGCTTAAACTGCCTACACTTACTGAGAATCACCAGTTAACATGTAAAAGCAAAGTTGCTAATGTAAACCGAGACTCATCGCTCATCAAGCAAGTTGAATAAGGTGTGTTCGCAAACACCAAAACCCATCAGTAGAAGCAAGAGGTTTTATGACTACCCAAAACATTGTATTGATACTGAAAGGAGAAGTTAATGTCTTAACCGACAAACTCCATCTTCGCATACCAAGGAGTGGTTGAGAATTAATGACTCACTTTTAGGTCAAACCACTATAAAAGGGCAATAGAAGGGTTTCAATGTTCACCACAACAAGAGTAGAGCGACAAGAGTGAAAATTTGTGCAAACAATGATAGGATTACAGAGCAACTGCAACTCGACCCAGAACACTCCAAGCAGATCATAAATCACTATAGGTGTAAACAATAAGTTCTACAACAATCGACAACTCTATTTTATGCATTTCTCAGAAAGCCCTAAATTTGAAATAATGGCCACGACCTCAAGAACCACCAAACTAAAGAACATCAAGAAAGATGAGGTTAACCTCATCAAGAATTCTGTATGTGAGGAACCACACTACAAGATTTACCCTGAGGTTGCCTCACAACCCAAAAATCCTAGAGCATTCTCACGAGTACTAGCTAGGTTTTTTCTCATTGAAGATGTGCAAGCATACATCCACTACAAGATTGCAAAAATTAGTGACTTAGAGGTAGAACAAGCTTATAAGAAGCCATGTAATGAAGATGGAACCATAAAAGATGAACATAAACACATAGAGGTGAAAGGGCTCACTAATGCCCTATTGTTCCCAAAGGTTTTCAAAATTTAGTGGATTCAGTTAGTATTGAGCTGAATGTACAATCACAAACTATGGCTGGATGATCCTAAGATGATAACCTGAGATGTTATCCATGCAGTCACCGGTTACCCTATAACCTAAAAGGTAAAAGCATTAAAACACCCTCCCAAGGCTTAGATTGAAAAGAACACAGGAGCCAAAAGGGATGGCAAAGGACTGGAGGTATCTACTATTATCGATGATGAAATGAAATTCAAAGCATGTGTCCTAGGCTACAAACTCTTTCAAGATAGCAGGATGAATACCATAGCATCCAGTGTAGTATACACAACATACAAGATTGTGAATAAGGCAACTCAGTTGGATTTTTTTGAACTTCTACTAAACCAGTTAGAAGAGAACATGGAAATGATCAGGAATGCAAAGACAAATACACGTAATTTTGGGTCACTCATCATGTCAATTTTGTTTTACTTCCAAGATTCATTTCCATCTTTAGGAGATGTAAAATGGGATACTACAAGACTAGTCACCATGTAGATTAGTGAACACATAGCATCATTGGGAGTCAACTTTAAAACAGTCATAGATGAGTTCTTTATAGGATTCAAGGACAAAATGCAGAAGAGGGTAATGATCCTTGAGCAACTTATTGAGAAGTTCAAAGATGAGATATGTTTCATGGTTGATACAAACCATACATATATCAAACCTGATGTACCAAGGATAGCATTGTTACAACCATTAGATTATGAGGTTAATATTAATGAAGCATCCAATGCAATCGATGCATTGATAAATGAACCCTTAGATAAGAAATAATGAAAGTTCAAAAGTTATGAAGAGGCAAAAGAAAAAATCAAATCTGGCTTGGTTGTAAAGAAGATGGATAAAAAGGAAAAAATGGTCAAGAACTTGAAGAAAATATTGTCAGTTACAGAGGAAGAAACCAAACAAGGAGAAGAAGCTGAAAAGGAGGAAGAGACCAAAGGATAGTTACCCATTGGTGAAGTTGCAGAAAAGAATGACTCTGAGGCCATAGAGTTAGATTCCCGACCTCCACCAGCTAAGAAGCCAAGAACCATAGCTGCTTCAAGAACAAGAAGCCAAATAGCTAAGGACTCAAGTCCTTCACCCTTGAAGAAAGGACAAGTAAGAACATACAAGAGGAAATCGACCACACCGAAAAGAGGGCCAGCCAAAAGAATAAGGAAGCTCATCAGAACCAGAGAAAATATTGAGGACACCAAATAAGATGAAGGTGTACAAGTAGAAAAGGTTAAAATTCTACAAAGCATTGATGAGGTATGCAAATCTATTGGAAATTTAGGATCTATCATAGATTATAAGATAAGAAGATGGTTAAAATTGGATCTAGAAGATCAGAACAAAGTTGAAGATGCCATCATTGCAAATATGTACAAGTTTAAATATGTACCAATACAATTTGAAGGTGGTATGTGTTAGCACTTTTTCTTGTATCACAACCTTAAACTAACAGTATACTGATTATACTTGAATGAACACTCCTTTATAACAAGAGAAAGGCTAATTGCTAAGGATTGGATAATATCCTTCTTCATTTTTGAGCTCCACATACTCAGGCAGGTATTACCTAGATAGTTCACTATGTTTCAAGTAAACCTCAAATG
>MU226468.1:834421-865186 GCA_018584345.1 Thuja plicata
CCTTTGTCTCCGGTTTACAGAGATTTCCTTGTATTGGGTACCTGATCAGGCCTTGTTGCCGGGACCCTTTTCTTGCTTTCTTAGTCTTGCTAGGTTTGCTTTCTCCCTGCGTTCAGCTTAAGGGGGGCTGTTAGAGTATTATTACTCTATTAGCTTAAGCTTCTCTTAGGTGCGTTATTAATTAATTCCTAATTAATAATGCACAACCTAGTATTTCCTTTTTAGGGTTTCGTTCACCTTATAAGGTTGAACTTTGTATTTGCTCTTCATTAATTCAGTTGATAATTTTGCTCTCCCATTTTGAGTAAACATCTGAGTTCTTCTTTTTCATATTTCTGCTTCTACTTTGTATCAGGTTCTTGCATGCAGGTATTCGGGGTCTGTGGATTTTCATGTTAGCAATTCCTACAAAAGTAGGTCACTTACCAATTCTGCACTTTGAAAACACAGGAAATCAAAATTAATCACTATCAGAACGGTTCTTGAAAACTTGTCATCTGATTTCACAAAGATCTATAGACTGGAACATATGGAGTGTGTGACCACTGGAACACAGTACAAAAGTAATTTTCTCAATTGGGTGAACTGGTCAAAAGTTATAACATGTCAAACAGTGCTATTCAGATTTCTAGGCAGGACAAAAATGCAGACAGTTCATGAACAACCAACTTTGGGAAGTATGAAAACTTATCAAACGGATTCGGAAAGATCTGAGATTTAAAACATAAGCTCTCTGATATGCATGCTAAACATCCTCAAAATGGAAAACTATGAAACTCAATAGGGTGTAAGATACTCAGAAGCAAAGTAGGCTCCAGACAGCAAATTAACAATTTAGCAAAATGCAGAATTAGGTGACCCCCTAAAAATGACTACTCCATAAACATGTCAGAACTGGAAATCAGGAGCTGGGACCCACTTCATATGTCAAATGGAAGGCATTAAAGCCTCTCCCAAATTTTTATCTCATGAAAATCATCCGGGTACCTTTTTCATGCACTCCAACTCAGCCTTCTTACACAATTTTTCAACGGTACTTACTTTGCTTGTCTGAAAATTTTAACATGGTCACTCCAAATTTGTTCCAAATTTAGGAGTACCAACAGTATGGTACCAAAAGAAATCTTTGAAAAATTATATGCCAGATGGACATTTGCATTAAAGAATGAGAAGGAGATAAGAGAAAGAGTACTTGTTTCTCTTATGCTTCTTGAATCCAAGAGGGAAGAAATAGACGAGATGATGGAGAACCATAAAAAGGAGTTCTCACCCAAGCTGAGAGCTAACAAATTTCTTGAAGGGAGGCTTATAGAGCTTGAAAAAGAAAGTCACAAAAAGTGGAGTAAGATACTCAGAAGACCTATTGAGGAAGAAAGCCCCAAAAAATAGCTATAATAGGAAACTCAAGAATACATACTAATCAAAGATGTAGAAGATGATACATCAGTTGAGTTAGGCAAGGAAGAACTGGAAAAAATCAAAAACAAGAATATGGATGTTACAGATGATTCATGGCTAGACACCACTATGGACAACATTGTGGACAACATAGTCATTGACATAACCAATGATCCAACAATAGAAATACAAAAGGATGAAGATGTCACTGTTATCAAGCACAAAACCGATGAACAAGACACTACATTTTCTAATGCACAGGTGAACATACCAGGAAACATGCCAATATTGATGCAAGCCATCAATATAATTCAATAGAAAGACAACACACCTGAAAAAGAGTCAAGCATTCCCGAGGATGCAAGGGATGAAGAAAAGAAAGACAATATCGATGATCAGAAGGACATCAGAGACACTCACACTATAACTGAAACTAACAAGGTTATAGAAGGGGAACCAAAACAAATAGATGGAAACACAACAGAGAAGGATACACAAAAAGGGTAGATGAAGTACACAAGGACACCGATGAAGGAGATAAACCTAAAGATGACACTCCTGAGGTAGCCAAAATATTTGCAACATATATTGTAAAGGTTGATGTGGAGACATCTACTCAAAACTGACAAGCTGACACCAAAGGACAATAACAAAATGATGCAACATCCCAAGTAACTTCATCAAGAACAACTGACAAAGCCAAGAAATTGGCTATGGTTCTACATTCAAGTGTAACACAAAAGAAGAAGAATAAATCCAAAAAGAGTAAGTTGGTATTCAGTTTAGACGAGATCATTGAGATACCCAAATGTGACCCAACCACACTTGATTATGAAGCACTTAAAGAGTATGGTGAAATATGCCAAAGGAAGGAATTATAGGAGAAGCTGAGAAAGAAACGTCAGGACTCTATGGTACTGGAAATAACTAGGGACATCTTGCACCAAATTGTACCTGATGTTGATGTTGATAAGAATAAATAGATACTTGATCAACTAGCCACTCTCACAAAATCCATTACAACGCAGAACATTGATGCATAGAAGGAAATTGAGGAGAGAGCAGAGAAGAAATATCAGCACAAGCTTGTTGAAAAGATAAGCCAAGAAGTGGTAGTAAACAAGGTAAATCTTTCAGAATGCATAAGTGAATTAGATTCAATTATCACTGAAGCTATTTCCTTGAATCACAACTAAGCACATTGGAAAAGTTCACTAAGGAGCATAGTGACAATATAGCAAAGTTAGATTCTGATCTAGTAAATAGTGCTAAAAGCTTAACCACTGGGGACAATACAATTAAGTTGCATTATGAGAAGATTATTGAAATAAAAAGATTAAGGCATGAACTATGGGAAGAAGAGACACAATTCAAGGAAGAAGTCACCGAGCTCTAGGATCAACTTCTACCAAATATAGCACTGCTTCAATAACATATCAGTTCAGTAGGATAACTGATAGCCACCCCTAAGATGTTAGTAGTAGACATCATCTATGATATTCATTCCAAGATCACACTCGAGCACATGGCTCTAGAGAACTTGAAGGAACAATGAGAGAAAATGATGGAAGACATGAAGTCTTCACACTCTCACATTTTTTATAATCTATAATGTATACACCTTTTCCCTTAATATCAAAAAAGGGGGAAATATTGGCAAGTTGACTCCCAGGGAGTATATGGCTTATTTGGTGTTGTCATTATGGAAACATAGTCATATGAAGTTTTGACAGTAAACTATGAAGTGAAAATTGACTAAGTGTAGAAGATAGAATAGAACAGTGACTTGCAGTCTATCACGACATCAACGCACATGCGTATGACCACATCAGGATATGCGCATTCAGAATTAAGCTCTATGGTATGTTATTAGGCTTACCCTATACACACATGGTATGGAATGGCAGTATGGACAAGTTACAAAAAGAACAAGTACACTAGTAGTTCAGAATACAGAGTATGAAGCCAACTTCATGATTTTGATTAGCGTATAATCTTTTGTTATTTAAAGGCTAAGCGCCTATTGTAATAATTTTTTAATCATGTATTAAACATGCTTAAGCCAATTTGTTTGGAAGCATTGTGAATATTGTTTTTGGGCCGACTAAGGTCTTGTGTATAGTCGCATCTATTCAGGCATAAAGATATATATAAGTAATGCAAATATATATTGCAAGTGTCGAAGAAATAGTCAGAGAAGATTTATAGTAGAGTAGTATGAAGATATCAGTATGAGATAGATCCCTTAAAGAAGTTAAGAGAATAAGTGCGTAACTTGAACTGATCAGACATCTGTGTCATATATAGCAGTTCACTTTTGGATATAATGCATATCTATTCTCAGGAGGTTGTAGCCTTCTTTCTCTTTGATCAATGAGCTCTTGGCTAGTGATTCCTCACCCCTAATAGGGTTGTTTGTAAAAGACTCCTAATAGGGTTAAACCCTTAACTAGGTCATTGTACTTGTATTTTAAAGACTGCTTCTAACAGGGCAAAGGAACTTTAACAGGTTCATTATACTAGTACAATATTTGTCGATACTAATCCCCACCGGGGTTTTCCTCTAATCAAGGTTTCCCCATAATCATATCAAGTGTTATGTGTTCTTGTGTTAAGATTCACTGGATGTATATTTTATTTATGTTTAAGTTTCTGTATTTGAATAATTAGCTAAACACTGATTCATCCCCCGTCCCCTCTCAGTGTTTCCAACAATTGGTATCAGAGCCTGGTCCTTAGAGAGAAAAGTTTAACCACTTGAGGAGATCATGGATTCAACAGAAGTCAAACATTTGAAAAAGAATCTTGAAGCAACCCTTGAGGATCTAGACAGATCTAAGAAATAAAATGAAGAACTTAAACTAAAATTTGATGCCTCACAAATGCTTATCAAGAAACTAAGGAAAGAACTAAAATATTGCTCCACAAATGATTTGAAATTGAATGAAGAGAACATGTCTCTGAAAGATAAGATAGAAGAATTGAATGATCAGTTAACTGATAGCTGAACAGCTATTGAAGAAAAGAACAAAGAAAACAAATATTTGGATGCAAAACTCATGCAAGCCAATATGAAAATCTTGGAATTGGAAAATATCAAGAACAAAATTGAATCTGAATTATCAGGAGCAAAAGAAAAGATTGATAAACTACACACAAGCTCTAATCTGATTCAATCATAGCTCTATGCACAAAAGCTAAAAGGTGACACCACTGGTATGGGATACAGTTTAGCTCAAATTGAGATCAACTCATTATAAGAAAGAAAAAAACCTCTAACAGAATCTTCAGAAGAAAAGAAAACTAAAAATCATGAAGAGACTAAAGTAGAATCACCAAAAGATAAGCACAATGCAATCAATTGTACTTGCTATCCCTGTAACAAGCATGGACACTTGGAAAGATATTGTAAGAATGTAATACCCTTCAATGGTTACTATTACTCCTTTAATAAGTTTGGTCATAGGGCTATTCATTGCAGAACAAATCAAAGAAATCAGCCACAATTGAACCAAAGGAATCAAACTCAATTCAATCAGAGAAATCAACCTCAAAGAAAATTGTAGAACATTACATGTCAGATATGTAACTATAATCTACATACATCCAAGAAATGCAGCATGATGAATGAAAACACTAGACCACCTATCATCTGTCAGTCATGTGGAAAAACTGGACATATCTCAAGGTTTTGTAAATCAAGAAAAAAAGGACAAGAGAATTCCAAGAAGTCTTTGTTGAAGAATCAGGAGAAGTCAAGTTTATGGAAGCCAAAGCTAACTCAAATAAAATATGGGTTGAATTAAAGAAGGATAATGAATAGAACAAGGTAGCAGATGCATCCTTAGTGGATGCACCTTCTACTTCTGAATAGTTGACCCTCATGGTCTTAAGGGGAGCTATACTAGCTCTGAACCCTTGCATGGCTAGTATACTCACCTCTGAGTATGCGCCTATGCATTCATGCATGTAATCATGAATTAAGGTTGTATGCATTCATTCATTTCCTTTACTTCATTCAGAACAAAGTTTGAAATTCTCTTTCTAAACCGCTTTACGACAATGAGCATTAAATGCAATTGATCTTCATATAAATTGGCAAAAGATCTTTAAAACCTCACTTTACATTTGAGAATGAAGCATTCAGAAAGAAGATAGGAATCAAGCATCAAAGCACTACAGCTCAAAGGATTAGTTGGTTTGTGAATAGATTACATTTGGAATGGAACCCTAGCAGTCGCGTCATTTCAGAATCATCGTGAAACTCTACTTAACCTAGTTACAAGTAAGTATGCCAACCCCTATTGTATTCGACATTGCTGAGAGGAAAAGATTTGTTTTTAAGAAGCATCCATTAAAGTCCATACTAGATGATTTCAAAGGAGCATTCTCGAGGACTCTGCTAGGAGTCGTACATGTAGAAGACATCTACGCATATGTTTATTGCAAGAAGGAAATAGTTGGAGACAACAACATTGCATCTCTCATTGGTTCTATGATGAAACCAAATTATACATTCAAGGATGAATATGCGCATCTCACTAATAACCCTATCTTTGAGTATTCCAATGTGCATGAGTTCTATGAGCTAGAATGGGTGAAGATATTACTGAGCAGGATACATGATGATCTACACTGGATAGGTGAGGTTCCTATTCACATCACTACAGATCTAATTCATGAGATGACTGAACTTCCCAAGACTGGACTAGTTCTTCCAACTGGTAAAGATGTTAAGAAACAAGTTGAACAAGCATGCTTATCCAGGAGTGATAGGTGTGGTATGACAGTTGATCCCATCAAGGAAGATGACATAAAGCTAGTTACCATGATACAAGGTTCTAAATTTCAGCACATAAGAAGAGTAAATAGTGTATCTGCAACTACTGTCTTAGCAGCAATAAAAATGGTGAATGATAATGCTCAGTACAACCTATGTGATATATTGTGTGCTCAATTGATTAAAAACATCCAAGCTATTAATCATGAAAAGAGAAAGATATTCAGGTTTGTCTCATTGATCATATATCTCTACTTCCACATAGTAGGAGAGGTTGCAAATCTCTACCTAGACAAAAGCAAACCCACTATGTCACAAATTTCACTAAAAGCCACATTAGAGAGTAGTGTGAAGGATTCTATGGACATGGACATCAAGACATTTAGGATCAAGATGTAGAAGAGGTTCAGGATACCTGAAAAAATAGTTGAGAAGTACAAAGACACCATATGCTTCATGGTAAAGATGGACTGTACTTGCATTGAGGCAGTTGAGCCTAGGAGAAAATGGATTCACCCTCTTGGTTATGAAGTCAAAGAATATGTTTTGGAAGGTTATGCACAAGTCCTCTTATCTACGCCTAAGGATCCCAATAAACCTAGATGGGGCACTTATAGAGTGTTGTCTGACTTTCAGTCACCCCTTTTTTTTGCAATATTGGAGTCATATGGTCATGTCATGTTGGTCTGGTCAGTCTGATGTCTAGGTCTAAGTCTTCCCTAGGACAATAAGTCTTTGCCGGGTTCCCCTCCCTTTGCCATCTTGTTTTAGCCGAGTGGGTTGTTATCAGAGTTTCATTTCTTTGGGTAGGTTGTAGATCCTAACCCGGCAGAGACGTGAACTTCAACGGATGTTTCTTTCTCAGGCAGAATGGTGGTTTCAAGTCATGATATTCAGATGTTGAAAAGAACCAGAAAAAGGCTCTTTATTTGATAATGAGGTGTCATAACTAATGTGGGCATTCAAAGAAGTCTATTTCATATATAGAAGATCTACCTTTTGCATAGGTGATCCCAGGATGTCAACAATGTTCCTAAGTCTTCAATAAGGAAACATAGATTCAAAAAGATCTCAGTGACATGAGGGTCAACTGGCGACAAAGAGTTGCAGAACGTGACATTGCTTAAATGAAAATCAAGTCTGTTGAGCCTCAACTTGACTTATCCTTAGCATGTATTTGGTCGATGCATCGAATAACAGTGTTTTGGAGTATCTGAAGATGTGAGTTGCAGAGTTGAAATAAGTTTTCAAAGAATAAAGTATCATTAAAGGATATGACAGAACGGAGTTAAGACACCTCTTGTACATAATTTTACATTCGCTAAAGACTTTGATCTCTATTATTTTAATGCATATCTCTGTTCTCTAAGACAAAATGAAACCAATGCAACAAATGGGAAGTCAAATGATTAAGAAATGGCGGAGATATGTCCAGGTGGGATTTCTTAGTTTCGGCTACTCCTTTGCGAGTTTCGCACCTCTTTGGTGATTTTCTGCAAAGAAGAATTTTGCACTTTGCGGGTTTCACACCTCTTTGGTGATTTTTTGCAAAGAAGAATTTTGCACTTTGCGGGTTTTGCACCTCTTTGGTGATTTTCTGCAAAGAAGAATTTTGCGCTTTGCGGATTTCGCACCTCTCTGGTGATTTTCTGCAAGCTTAGTTATAATAAGGTGGGCCCGATTTATTAAAAAGGAATTTTATGTTGTTGTTTTAAGAGATCAAATAAAGCATGTGCTTTAAGTTAAGTAGCCCATGCACTTAAAAATGACGTACGGAAAGACAGGTAGTGGCTTCTCTATTATGCGAAAATCACACCTTCCTTTACATTTTCCACCGGAGAAGCACTTTTCCTATTTTCCACAATGGAGAAGCACTTTTCCAATTTTCCGCTGGAGAAGTACTTCCCCAATTTTCCACAATAGTGCTTGTAGATGGTCAAAGCAGGAAATCCAGAATCAGGTGCGCCCCAGCCATTTGTGCACTCAGTCTTCCAAAACCTGCCATCTCATATCTTGTAGAAAAATTATGTTTCAACTCCGTGGCCCAATGGATTCAGCTCGATAATGCTGGTTGAAGATGAAGAGTTTCAGATTCATAGTGACTGTTCGAGTTCTCAGATTTGAAAAGTCTTTCTCTTTGCATTTTGTCCCTTTGTATTCAAAGAAGAGGGAAGGTCATTGGCTCTTAGAAGCCTAATGTATTGTAGAGTTTATAAATTCTGAAAAGAATTCAGTATACAGGGGTCGTCAAACTTGTTAATGAAGCAGAAGTAATTCTATTTACAGAGGCTTTGTCTCATGTTTGTTGTGCCATTTTAGTGAATCAATTTGCATTTTGAATAGATAGAACTGTCATATGTGAAGCCACAACTGCATGCTGGATTCTATTTCATGTATGTGATTGTAGTGAAAGTAATTCTATTTGCTTGTCATGTATGATTCTTCTCCTGTTCATTCATTAATTTAGGTGCATCAGAATAGAAAGTACAATTGTATGTGGAACTGTAATTCCTACTTGGATTCTATTTCATGTTAGAAGTTTCAGCATAAGCAATTCTATTTTCTTTCCATGTATGATCCTACTTCTGTTCTCCACAGTAGAATATGCATTTTTCAGAATAGGTAGATTAGATTTGAATATAGATTAAAAATTATCCTTGCCTGAATTGTTTGTGTCTACAAGCAATTTGGTTAAAATTCATAATGAATAAATCTGATGATCAATAGAAAGACATATACATTGCATATCAAACACAATCAAGGAGCTGTACCTATCAATTCAGAGGGCAGTGATAGATGATTTACACTGACCCATTTGTTGGTGACATCCTTTTGTTCTCTCACCTTGGGTGTTAAGAAGACTCAGAGATTATAAATCTAACGGGAGGACAAATTATTAACCAATAGTTTTTGGCGACTCTGCTGGGGAGGTGAAAATGAAGATCAGTGCTGGAGATTGTTTTCTCAGTTTTATTATTATTATCTCTGCTAGAGATTGGCAACTATGTGTTTTAAAGAACTCCATTACATATCAGAGTTTGAAGAATTTAAAAAGTTATTATCATTCAGTTACCCAGCTTGTATTTACAACAGACTTTGGTGACTAAGAGGAAGAACACATTGATTTTTTTAAGCTTCATTATTTATTTGCATTGCTTCCTGAGCAATTGGCGACTCCATTCTCAAAGAACCCCATTTACAAGTCTAGAAACAGTTGCATTACAAGGTTTTCTAATTGTAGAGCCTTGGTGATGATTGAAATTTCAGAAGGCTAATGATCACAATTAGTCGCTTCACCTGTCATGAGGGAAAAAGGTGCAACCTTTTGAGGATACAATTCTAATTACAGAAGAGCTAGTGAAGTTTTGAAAGAAGAACAACTAGCTGGAAAGTTAGCCACAATGGTACAAAGATAGATATAAAAATCAGAGGCTAACTCAAGCACCAATTGAAACACTCAATGACCCACAAAATTGAGGTAACATCATACTCTTTTTCTCATTAATTTGATGAAAATTTATACAGATTTTTGTCACTCTATTGTACAAATAATCTTAGAGAATGTATTAGGGTCAGATTCCTCTGAGAAATGAATTAAAATATAAAAAGAGACTTTCGCCATCTGTTGAAGAGATTGTGATTGATGATGATCCTATACTTCAACAACTCTGGAGTAAATTTAAAGAGAGTATTAGCTATGCCACAAGAAACAACTTAAGTATAGCTCAAGACCATCGATCTAGAGAATTGTGGGAGCTAATTGAGAAGAGATTCTATGTTCTCCAGGATTTTAGACAGAAAATTACGGATGCAAGTTCTAAAAAGGATGCTTTGTCTTCTCCCATCTTCCCTGCTTTGAGAGAACCTAAATTTACTTCATCCTCAGTTGGATTACCATGGATGAGCCATTAGCATGAAGAAAGTGATCAACATGAAAAGCATTTCCAGCCTGAACCATCACAAGAAGAAGAAAAGGTTGTTTTTATTCCTTGTTTCTCAATAGTATTTCCTTTGGAATCAATAATTTCACCTTTCGATTCATCATTTGAGTTTGAAAAGGAGACTTTTTCTCCTAATGATGAGCATAATGTAAAGGTTTGGGAAAATGCTCTACCTATGTCTGAATACCAAGAACACACCACAAATAGTTTAGATGCAATTATAGAAGATGTTCAGGGACCATCTTGTTCTGAAAAAAATTACAAAGTCAATCAAGAGGAGGTAGTTCCTGCGGTAGACTATGATTCGAGTGCTTCCCAAGAATCAATGAGTATAAATCTAGAACCACCCTCAGTATTGCAAACAGAAGAATCAATTATAGTTCAGCATGCTAAAATTATTGAAGCTAAAGAAATCACTTTGATTACTACGGAGAGTAAGGAATTGATGATTGAAGTTGGAGACAACGCTGATCATAGATAGAATGAGCAATCACTTCTCTTAGTTGAATCACTTGAGGCTGTAGAAAGCTTTCCCAAGGTATGTGATGTTGATCTCACTAGTCAAGTTATCTCAGAAAATAATATGTCTCAAGAAGACATTAAACAAACAACAAACATACACACTAGTGATAGCATTCATGATACTGAAAATATAGGCCAATTTTTTTTTCTAATTACTGATGAATCAGTCAAAGTTAAGGAGGATATAATTAGTGAGCATAATGAAGATCCCATATCAACCAATGGTTCAATTTTTGGAAAGCAAGAGATGTCCTGGTTTCCAGAAGCACAACTTTCAGCAAACGAAGGTATCCCTCACAATGATAAAGAATTGGTAAGAAGAGTAGACAAAGAACTTTTTCCCATGCCTTCGTTTACTCCTGATTTAAGAAGTTTCAGATTTGAAGAAAATAAAGATAAACTTTTGCATGAATTTTCTTTCGAAAATCATCTGATGGTTAATGCACTCCCAGAACACAAAAATTTTGACTTCATTGAAGATTCTAACAAAAATGATTTTCAATTTGCAAAAGTTGGTAATAATCCTATGATAGAATCTATTTGTCTTGAAGAAAGTGCAATGATAAATCCTCTTGATGAATTTTGTATTGAAGAGAAAGTGAGATCATGTTTTGCCAAATCTGAAATTATGGATGAGGAGATGGTAAGCAGAATTGAAAGAGAGGACCTTTCCATGTTTTCCTTCTCTTTTGATGATAACAGTTGTAGATTAGGAGAAATTAATGGGAATCATACTTCAAATAGTTGTTCTCCTAAAAATTATCCTAAGACTGATGCCCTGTCAAAAGGTGGAATCCCTGGCGTTATTGAAGAACACGATAAGGTTGAATCTTCGTCCATTATAGCTGATAAGATTCCAATGCGAGAACCATTCTGTTTCCAAGCTTACACAATATCGGGTTTTCCTAATCCTATGGATACATATGAAAAGACTGCAATATGTTTTGATGATCATCCTACTGAACCTGAAAGTGTTGTTGAAGAAATTAATACAACAATGGGTTTTGAAAAGGAAGAGCTTTCAGAAACTAATGAGGTATTGCAGCATCATGTAGAAGGTAGCGAGCCTGATCATAGTCCTCCTAGTCTCAAAATGGAAATTAATCAATTCATGGTGCCAGTCACACGTGAGTCCTCTTCTACAGTCAATTCAGAATCTCTCAAATTATTTGATGTTCTCAATCCTGGTTTAGATGCTTGTATCTCTGATACAAGTGATATTGATGAAGTTAACAGATGTGAGTATGTTTCGGTAATGCTCGTACAATCTGGTGAAAACTTATCTCCTTCTCAGAAGATGGTAGGACTTGTGAAAGGTAGTCTGCAGGAAAATACTGAAGAGTCAGAAGTCTATGATGAGGCATGGCTGTTTGGAAGGGTCCTATGGGCAATTATCTTGCAAAAGGCTTTGGGACTCATTTTCAGTAATAAAGGAATTGCCAGAGGTTACCAATGTTGTTTCAAATTAGTGAAGCACTTTCCTCTATTGCGGAAAGGTTCATACTTTTCTCTCCCTGTAAATGGTCACGTATGAATCATTCTTTTCTTTTTGTTCTACAGGTGAGGTCTCCTCACCTTTTGTAGTTAAGTTTTGTTTTCCAATTTTGGTGTGTTTAGTGTAGCCTTCTCCTGCTTTCTTAGTTAGTTGTTTTCCTGCTTTAGTGTGTTCAGTTTTCCCTGCTCTCTTCCGCCCTCCCTGTCTGCAGCTACTTGTTGTTTTCTTTGGTCTAGACTCTGCGTCCCAATGGATAAGGCACTTGTCCCACCAGAGAAGATGAATTCTTCATGCACTTTGCAGTACATGATCCCATAGTCGGAGCCAGCTATTGTCTGACTTTCAGTCACCCCTTTTTTTTGCAATATTGGAGTCATATGGTCATGTCATGTTGGTTTGGTCAGTCTGATGTCTAGGTCTAAGTCTTCCCTAGGACAGGAAGTCTTTGCCAGGTTCCCCTCCCTTTGCCATCTTGTTTTAGCCGGGTGGGTTAATATCAGAGTTTCATTGCTTTGGGTAGGTTGTAGATCCTAACCTAGCAGAGACCTGAAATTCAACAGATGTTTCTTTCTTAGGCAGAATGGTGGTTTCAAGTCATGATATTTAGATGTTGAAAAGAACCAGAAAAAGGCTCTTTATTTGATAATGAGGTGTCAGAACTGATGTGGGCATTCAAAGAAGTCTATTTCATATATAGAAGATCTACCTTTTGCATAGGTGATCCCAGGATGTTAACAATGTTCCTAAGACTTTAATAAGGAAACAAAGATTCAAAAAGATCTCAGTGACATGAGGGTCAGTTGGCAACAGAGAGTTGTAGAACGTGACATTGCTTAAATGACAATCAAGTCTGTTGAGCCTCGACTTGACTTATCCTTAGCATGTATTTGGTTGATGCATCGAATAACAGTGTTTTGGAGTATATGAAGATGTGAGTTGCAGATTTGAAATAAGTTTTTGAAGAATAAAGGATCATTAAAGGATACGACAAAATCGAGTTAAGACACCTCTTGTACATAATTTACATTCGCTAAAGACTTTGATCTCTATTATTTTAATGCATATCTCTATTCTCTGAGACAAAACAACACCAGTGCAACAAACGGGAAGTCAAATGATTAAGAAATGGTGGAGATATGTCCAGGCGGGATTTCTCAGTTTCAGCTACTCCTTTGCGGGTTTCGCACCTCTTTGGTGATTTTTTGGAAAGAAGAATTTTGCACTTTACGGGGTTCGCACCTCTTTGGTGATTTTTTGCAAAGAAGAATTTTGCACTTTGCGGGTTTCGCACCTCTTTGGTGATTTTCCGCAAAGAAGAATTTTGTTCTTTGTGGATTTCGCACCTCTCTGGTGATTTTCCGCAAACTTAGTTATAATAAGGTGGGCCCGATTTATTAAAAAGGAATTTTATGTTGTTGTTTTAAGAGATCAAATAAATCATGTGCTTTAAGTTAAGTAGCACATGCACTTAAAAATGATGTGCGGAAAGATAGGTAGTGGCTTCTCTATTATGCAGAAATCACACCTTCCTCTACATTTTCCGCTGGAGAAGCACTTTTCCTATTTTCCGCAATGGAGAAGCACTTTTCCAATTTTCCACTGGAGAAGTACTTCCCCAATTTTCTGCAATAGTGCTCATAGATGGTCAAAGTGGGAAATCTAGAATCAGGTGCACCGCAGCCATTTGCACACTCAGTCTACCAAAACCCGCTATGTCATATCTTGTAGAAAAATGATGTTTCAACTCCGTGGCCCAATGGATTCAACTCGATAATGCTGGTTGAAGATGAAGAGTTTTAGATTCATAGTGACTGTTCGAGTCCTCAGATTTGAAAAGTCTTTCTCTTTGCATTTTGTCCCTTTGTATTTGAAGAAGAGGGAAGTTCATTGGCTCTTAGAAGCCTAATGTATTGTAGAGTTTATAAATTCTGAAAAGAATTCAGTATACAAGGGTCGGCAAACTTGTTAATGAAGCAGAAGTAATTCTATTTATAGAGGCTTTGTCTCATGTTTGTTGCACCATTTTAGTGAATCAATTTGCATTTTGAATAGATAGAACTGTCATATGTGAAGCCGCAGCTGCATGTTGGATTCTATTTCATGTATGTGATTGTAGTGAAAGTAATTCTACTTTCTTGTCATGTATGATTCTTCTCCTATTCATTCAGTAATTTAGGTACATCAGAATAGAAAGTACAATTGTATGTGGAACTGTAATTCCTACTTGGATTCTATTTCATGTTAGAATTTGTAGCATAGTCATTTCTATTTGTTGTCCATGTATGATCTTTCTTCTATTCTCCACAGTAGAATATGCATTTTTTAGAATAGGTAGATTAGATTTGAATATAGATTAAACATTATCCTTGCCTGAATTGTGTGTCTACAAGCAATTTGGTTAAAATTCATAATGAATAAATCTGATGATCAATAGAAAGACATATACATTGCATATCAAACACAATCAGGGAGCTGTACCTATCAATTCAAAGGGCAGTGATAGATGATTTACACTGACCCATTTGCTGGTGACATCCTTTTGTTCTCTCACCTTGGGTGTTAAGAAGAGTCAGAGATTATAAATCTAACGGGAGGACAAACTATTAGCCAACATAGAGAAAAGACAAATCAAGTTGATTTTGTCTGATACAGTGCTGAGAACAAAAGGAAGGCATCTAGGATTACCTCAAATATCCTTAAAGTTCATGGTTTTACACAAGAAGATCTTGATAGAGCTAGAGAAGCTAAGATAGCCAAATAACTTGAGAAGACTCCCACAGAAGTAAAAATAGAAAAGACTAATGATATGCCGAAGAAGAAGAAGAAGAAATCAAATGAAGACACATCTGCACCATCAACAACCATTGATCTAGATGCATCTCCACCATCAGTACCTAGAAAGAAGTGTAGAGGAAGGAAGCAAGCGCCCACTAGTCATCCATCCTCAAGAACTACAAGGAGCAAGGTAAAGAACACACAAGCTCCTCCTGAGGTAGGTTTTAACCTAGTCTTAATGTCTTAAGGAATAGAATTGTGAATGAAGGAAGACTAGAGTCTCTCAAGAATGTATATGACAAATATCAAGAGATAGACAAATCAGAGATTCATTCTATGATCATCTCTCACATGATTAAGTTCAAAAGGTCTATATTGGAACTCAAGACTGTCATACAAGACAAGGTATGGAGCATACTTGATATGTTAAAGAGGAAAGAAATCAAAGAGGATATGAGGATAAGAGAAGAAACATTGGATAGTCTTCTCCCGGTGTGCTTGCATGATGAGAAAGTCATTTTGTTGGATTTAGTAAAGCCACACCTAAGAACCAGAACAAGAATTCTTCATATCATGAACAAGGAGTATGATTTGGTCGGTGAAGAGACTCATAAAGCATTTGAGTAGGTATTTCTAGATAGGCATATGTATCCATCAATGGCGCCTACAGCTAAGGCAGCTCTAGTTCCTCCTAAATAGGTTACAAAACCAGTAATTCAGAATGCACATAAGACAGGTCCACAGGTTTCAGCACCCTTAGTCTCAATAGCCTCTGATACAAAAAAAGATTCAGGGGATACTATAGTGATTGATTAAATCAAGATATCTATGACTTCTTCTGATAATGATATGGATAAAGTTGAAAAGGCATTTGTAAACTCGGAAGAGACAAAGAAGGCATGCACTGATGATACATATTTGCAACAAGATAAAGTTCCCTCTATAGATTCAACAGGCCTGAACAAGGAGGAAGATAATCAAAACAATGAGACACCAGTCATGGAGATCCCAGTTACAAGTGAATGTATGGATACTAGTCAGAATAACATATTCACACCATCCATTCAACCATCTACCTCATTGTTGTCAAGTTTAACTCCTGACTCAGCAAGTCTAGATGCATGGGGAGAAGAGGATTTAATTAAGATAAGTGTCCTAGCCATGGAAAAATCCAAAGAGAAATAGGTTATGAGAAACCCTCTCTTCTTGGAATTAGTAAACATCCTGAATGACCTAGTACTTGCGAACAAGAAAGTAGCAAAAATTCAATCAGTTGATGATGTAGACAGTATAGTAACAAGCTTCAAAGCACATTTTACAAGCTTAGTAGACTCAGCTACTAGAATTGCAAAAGATGAGTACAAAAAGGAAAGGCTAAATGAACTAGTAAATAATTTTTCCTTATATTTAAATTCATTAAAGATTGTCTAGTCAATGTTGAAAGAGTTGGCAGCTAAAGGCAGAAATGTAATAGCCAACTGCATGGACAGGGTGAAATTCACCTCTGAACATATCAAGAAGATAGAGGAGGAAGATATCTTGGTTGAGAATATTAGGAAATCATTTGAGACATCCATGCAAGACATGAACATCTACAACAACATCTATCAAGGTCATCTTGACAAGATTAAAAAGGCAAAATTTGAGATTAATAAGATAAGAATCAGACAGACCCAACTGAGAAATGCACTAGTGCCCTCCTTGGCAGTTCTAGATAAAAAAATAAAATAGATTTATGCCACTATTGTCACATATGATCAAGGTCCCTACATGGACCTGATAAAAATGGAGAAGCTCACTTATGCTCTATGCGCCCATCTCCAGACAGTCGATGCAATGAAGGCATTCTGGCAGCAAGAGATAAAGAATCTTTATGTTTTATATCCAGATGTATATATGGAGTAAGTCTCTAGAGACTTACAATTTTGACACCTTTTTCATTAATGTCAAAGGGGGAGTAATATACAAGGAATATGTGTATATATGGGGAGTAGTATATATTATAAAGTATAATGATATACAGTTTTTGTGTTAGTCAATTTTGAGTAACTTGGCCACATTCCTTTGTTGCCATTAATGAAAAAGGGGGAGATTGTTGGAAAGTTGATTCCCAGGGAGTATATGGCTAATTTTGTGTTGTCATTATGGCAACAAAGTCATATGAAGTTTTGACAGTAAACTATGAAGTGAAAATTGACTAAGTGTAGAACACAGAACTGAACAGTGATTTGCAGTCGACCAGGGCATCAAAACACGTGTGTAAGACCATATTAGGATATGTGTGTTCAAAATTAAGCTATATGGTATGTTATTATGCTTACCCTATACATGCATGGTACAGAATGGCAATACGAACAAGTTACAAAAAGAAAAAGTACACTAGCAGTTCAGAATACAAAGTATGAAGCCAACTTCATGATTTTGATTAGCGTTAATATTTTTTTATGTAAAGGCTAAGAACCTATTGTAATAAGTTTTTAATCATGTATTAAACATTTTTGTAAACATTCTTAAGCCAATTTGTTTGGAAGCATTGTGAATATTGTTTTTGGGCCGACTAAGGTCTTGTTTATAGTCGCGTCTATTCAGGCATAAAGATATATATATGTAATGCAAAGATATATTGCAAGTGTCAAAGAAATAGTCAGAGAAGATATATAGAAGATTAGTATGAAGATATCAGTATGAGATAGAGCCCTTAAAGAAGTTAAGAGCATAAGCGCATAACTAGAACTGATCAGACATCTATGTCACATACATTAGTTCACTTTTGGATATAGTGTATATCTATTCTCAGGAGGTTGTAGCCTTATTTCTCTTTGAGTAGTGAGCTCTTGGATAGTGAGTTCTCACCCCTAACAGTTTTGTTTGTAAAAGACTCCTAACAGGGTCAGACCCTTAACCAGGTCATTGTACTCACATTGTAAAGACTACTTCTAACAGGGCAAAGGAACTTTAACAGGTTCATTATACTAGTACAATATTTGTGGGTACTAATTCCCACCGAGGTTTTCCTCTATTAAAGGTTTCCCCATAATCATATAAAGTGTTAAGTGTTCTTGTGTTAAGCTTCATTGGATGTAAATGTTGGAAATACAATAATGGGAAACTAAGATATTGAGGGGGGGGGTGAATCAGATCCTCAAAATTAAACACTTAAATCAAGTTGATCCACATTCATATATAAATGAATCTAATGTAATCTTAGATACCATCCACACCATGAAACAAATAACACATTACACAATAACTTGGTAACCCAGAAACCCAAATAGGTAAAACTGGGGTGGGGATGGCACCCACAAAAGTCTTCACTATTGCAGTAATAAAGTGTACCTATTAAGGTTACAATGTTTGATTACAAAATGTAATCTACCTCGTTAAAGGTCTGCTCTGTTAAAAGCTTTAGATCATTACAATCTACCTTGTTAAAGGATTTAAAATTACAATGAAGT
This sequence comes from Thuja plicata, assembly GCA_018584345.1. Taxonomy (NCBI): domain Eukaryota; kingdom Viridiplantae; phylum Streptophyta; class Pinopsida; order Cupressales; family Cupressaceae; genus Thuja; species Thuja plicata. The sequence goes on from MU226468.1 coordinate 852,788, forward strand.
AAGCACTCTGTTAAGAGATAAATAAAGGCCTGCTAAAACCACTCTGTTAAGAGATTTTCACCTGATACAATGATTAGAAAGTCTCAAGTATTTATCCTTCGATATGTACTCTGATGCTGATGACGGATCACCTCTTTTCAGTATCTCTTCTGATCTTATAATCTGATATACCTTTACTCTATTGTTCACTATTTTATGCTCTGCTTGATCTCTGCCTATGAACAAAATAACCCTCTATGCACTTCACATCAAAATGTAGTCACTTCAACTATTCCTCTTTTCCCTCTTGCACATACATAAAATAGGGTTTCAAAGCAATCTAATATATCTATACAGTTCTGACAGTGAGATCTAGATCAATGATCATGATCTGATATCCATGCCTTAATGGTAAAGCAATTAATGCTTATAATGAGTCATGCATTGGATAAAACAATTAAATGCATAACTAACTCTGTATAAAAATATTAAATGCACACAATGTCGGCCGGATCAGTTATCCTTGAAGTTTGTATCATTCCTGACAAATATACAAAAACTATCATGCTCAACACTTTGACTGTATAGTTCTACTTGGCTCGGCAATGTAACTTGGCTCAACAATGTAACTAGGCATACTGAGAACTACTTGGCAATGTTCTCGGCCTTACATAGTTTTATCTTGGCCACAGTGATAGCCAACTAAATCTTCCTAATGAAATGACTAAGTGTTGGGCACTAATCATCAATAGAACTTAGAGATTAATAATCTCCCCCTTTGATATTAGTGGCAAAAACAATTAGCATTACTTCTGTACATTTCATCAAAATATTTCCTAAGTATGCTAAGTACTCCCCCTAGGAATATACATATACAAAATTTTTACAATGCCTTCAAAAACTATATACGAGTGTACCTTTGTTGTACTGATGTATCCTTTCATATCTCCTTACCAACTTCTGTACTAGCTTCCTCCTTCAGTAGTATTAACTTTGTTACTAACTTCCCCCTTATTTTTGTCACTGATTGCTGGTGGGGTTAAGTTATACTTATCCAAAAATTGCTTATGAAGCTGTAGGGTGGATTCAAATGTTGTATCCTAGCTCTCCTTTGCAACCTTCATAACTTCAATTTTGATTTCTAGCTCAGTAGCTAGACTCACCAAAATTTCTACAATCGATAAATTTGTACTTCTCTATGATATCTCTTTAGCTTTTGAAAATTCCTTCTGTATTACCTCCAAGTGAGGCAACAAGCTTGTCTATATAGTTATCAACTTGGCCCTTATGTGACCATCTTTAGCCATAAGCTCGGCTAGTCTCCTTTGTGCATTTATCAACTTATTAAAATGTAAAGAACTGGAGGTAGTATCTTTACCTAAAGTAGCACCAGTTGATCTAAAATCTAACTGTAGCTTCTCAACAAGCTGTAAATTATCCTTTGTGAAAAATTCAACATCACATAATTTCCTATACAAAGAATAAACATTGGCTGTAACTTTCTCTAAATTTTCTATAAGAACAGAAAGTTCAACCTGTTTTGTTGCTATCTCTTCTGAGATCTTCTCTAGAACTTTGCTCACAAATCTTCTCTGGGACCACTGTAGAAGCTTCTCATTGTTATCTATGTCCTCATCTGTTACTTCTATATAATGGTGATGATTTGATCAATGATTTGAGCTTGAGGCGTTTCAGCCTCTAGGTCAAAAGCTTTTGTAAATATGTCTTTGATGTCATGCAACACCTACTTTTTCTTTTGTTCTATCTTCATCTCTTCTTGTCTCTTCTACCTTTGAAGCAACTCTTGAAGAGTGCCAATTTGTTCAAAATATAACTCATTAGGATCCCATTGTGGAATGACAATGACTTCAACTAATGTTACATCTAAAATTTTTGACTTCTTCTTCTTGATTTCTAGAGAATTTATGCTCGTCAGCATAATGTCTTTCCCTTTTACACTTTCAGTATCCAATGCCTCCTTCAATTCTATCAATATAGTCTATGGATTTGGCATACCACCAGTTTTAGGACCTATGGGAGTGGATGATGCAGAGTGTGGTAACTCAACCAACACTTGTCATGCCTCTTCTTCTTTAGGCTTATCAACAACATCTGTTATTGCAACTCCACTATCTAAAACTATCTTTACAACCTCTAAAATAGGTGGATCTTGTGAGGTTACCTCTTGTTCATTTGCTTGCTGTTGTCCTTCACATTTTTGATCACTAACAAATTTAATTACTTCCTCAGATGCTGCGGTCTTCCCTTCTTCTGTATCGGTTGCCTTTATAGGAGAATCAATGTCTTTCCCACTCAGCAGCTGTTGTTCCTCGGCATTCAAATTGCTTGGATCATCAACTAGATAAACCATAGGACTGTCTGTAGTCAGATCAACAGTGTGTGTTGCATCTAATGCATCCTTTGTCTTGTCCTATTTAGTGGCAATTTGATCTTTGACTATCTATGGTTCAGGGGTAGTCTTCTCTTCAGCTGCATGTTCCTTTGCTTCGGATGTCCCTTCACTAGATTTCTTGTCTTTTGGAATGAGAAATCCAAAAATATCCTTCCAAATCCTTGTGCTTTGTTGTACTACACCTTCAATGTCATTCTTCAAAACAACATATCCTCTAAGTTTTGGCACAAACTTGTTCTTGTACTCTTCAATAAATTTGGTTCATTGTTTAGAGGTTAAGTCTAGAATTATTGTGGCTAATGTTCCTTCTCGGATCTATCTCTCAGTGGCAAGTGCAAATTCCCATTTGCTTGAAAAAAATTCATATGTAGGAGTCAATTTAAAGGTTCTCATCATGTCCAAGAGTGCTTCCTGAACTTTGTGCCTATCTGTTGTTTTCAATTTGTCATATTTGATAAACTTAAATGTTGCTAACCTTGCTAAATTCCTTAAAGTAACACATACCTCATCAATGCTTGCTGGTTTCTTGAATTGAGTTGTAGGTATGTTGTTGGGTACATCTATTTCTATCATCTCTTCATCACTATCTATCTGCAAATTTAATTTCCTTCTTGGTCTTTTTGTTGGCTTACTCGGCACAGCCTTAGGAGCAACCTTTGCTTCCTGACCAGAACTGCTCTCTGCAAATTTTATCTTGCCATATACTTTTGTTTGCACTTCTACTAGGGAAGTGATAGTAGATGCTCTTGTCCTTGGATGATTAGTTACAGGAGGTGTAACCTTAGGTTTTTCTTGGCTAGGCTTGGTTACAATAACAATTGATGGCTTCTTGCCCTTAGCCTTCTGTGTAATTTCTTTTGATGCACTGACTTCCTCCTCAGTAGAAATATCCTCACCTTGTCCAGTGGACAGACCTAGAGGTGCATCCTCAGGTTCTTCATCACTACCCAAGCCAACCATTTTCTTCAGATTTTTCACTATCTTCTTTCTTTTCCTCTGCATAGTTCCTTCATTCAAACTTCTAGAGATCTTAGCCTTAGCTTGATCATAGTTTCCAAATCTCTCTATAGTGGTGTCAATTGCCTCAGCTAGGAGTGCAATGATGGTGACTGATGCTTCATCAACATTAATCTCATATGGAAATGGCTCCAAACATGTTATTTTAGGAGTTACTGCCTTGATATAAGTGTTATTTGTGTCAACTAGAAAATAGATTTCCTCATAGTGTTTCTCCACTAGTGACTTAGGAATCCTAGTCGTTAATCTCATTTTCTTCTTGAATTATACAAAATAGCTACCCATAATGCTATTGAAATTACTCCCTAGCTTCTTTATACATTCACTAATCTGAACTATTATGGGCCTATTCTTTTTCCACACAATATTTCCTAGAGTAGGAAATCTATTCTGAATGTAGAAGAATATACAAACTAGTAAAGAACCAAACTTACATGATGAGATCTTAGCCTTTCTGATTGATGCAAGGTTCTCAGCTAACTATGTCTATTGTAGCTTGACAAGATCATATGTGTGATTCTTCCTCACAATTTTCCATGCCTAATCAACTACTGTACAGGGAACACTGTCAAATCTGCTAGACTGGTAGAACTTGTGTGCAATTACCCTTACTCCAAAATCAAGTTCTAGATCAGTAATTGTAGAGATAGTCATACCTATATTATTCCATACTGCTCCTGTGTTCAATGTAATTTCCTCTTTACTGTTATCCCTCATGGTTCACTTCCCATTCACTACAGGATATCGAGTCACTTGATGAATCATACTCTTGGTGATCTTGACTGGTCCATTGTCTAGCCACATGCACATTTCATGAACTCTGCTAAGGATAATCTTTATCCATTCATCTTTAAAACCTTGGGGAAAATCTAGGGCACGAGTTAACCCTTTTTTGGCTAGATGTTTGAATTATGCCTTTAGAACTCCCTTATCACACAGTTTATTGTAGGATTTCCTCAATTCATTATCTCCTACTTCTCCAATTTTAACCATATAGCATGATCGAACATCATGAATCATGAGTACCTTGGGAGGAATGGATGAGAGGGCTCCTATCAAATCACTTTGAATTGCACTTTCCAGAATGGCTCAAAAGTTGAGAGGTTCACATTCATCACTCTGAATCAACTGAATTTGTTCTTGTTTAGCCTCCATACTCTTGGCTAGTGCGGAAGAACTTGCAGCTAGCCTTCTAAAATTTAGGGTTTAAGAGATGGAAAAATAGAATACCTTGGAAAGTGATGCTTCTCACTATTCTCTGCTCACTGTTCACTTTAAGATTTCTGTCAGCACACTTATTAAATCTTTGTTCCTATCTCCATTAAGATCAATTCTGTAAATCACTTCAATTTTCTCTATAAATAGTAAAATCGCAAGGTAAAAATAAAATGTTGACTGTTCATCCCTTATATGCTTTGAAGGGTAAAAGTAGGGGAGCGTGAAATGTTTTACCCATTGAGTTAGTGAAAGCTAGTTTTTCTCGGCTCTAACACAACTTGTATCCCACTCGGCTCACTCCACTCAGCCTTCACAAAATTTCAATCAGCCAACTAAACTCAGCTTTCGCTAAAGAACTCAGCTTTAGTGTCCATGAATAGTACTCGACACCTGTAGTGCAATTTTCTCATCTTGGCATTTTGTCTTTAGATATGTCCCGGTGCATCTTAGCATATGCAAATATGGACTTTTTGTACATTTCATGTTAGGAGCTGATGTAAAATAAGAAGTTTAAATACAATTCCTTACATACCTCTTTCTCTTAGTTGGAGATGATGTGATCACCTGATCCATTGGATTGGGTGACCTTGGCTTCATTAGCTTCACTGCTACATCGTTCAGACTTCTTAACCCATGTCCTATTCATATGTTCCCTAATTTTCTCAACAGTAGGAGCTGGTACTCTAGTTTTGCAATCTTTCCTTGTATGACCAATTTTCAGACAACTGTGACAAACTAAGCTTCCATTCATCCAACTTTTAGATTTACCTTTGAAATGTGTCCTTATGCAGTTTTCTGGAACATGTCCATACTCACCATAGTAATGACAACTATGCCATGTATTGTAATCCCAATTGTAATGATTGCCTTTTCTTGGTGATTTCTCTTATACTTTTGATGTCCATTGTTGTTTACCTTTAGATCTACAATCTTGTGCTCTATGACCAAATTTGTGATAATTATAGCAATTACCATTGAGTCTAGCTGTTTTTCTTGCCTTTGCCTTAAATTCACGTGCTTGATGTCCAAACTTATTACAGTTAAATCAGTAACCATTAAAGTTAGTGTTAGGATTGGACTTACCATTCTTTCTTCAGCATATGTTTGTTGTATGACCTGGTTTTCCACAGTGTTGACAAATAGTTTTCTTGTTTCTCGGCTTTGAATTCTTTATTTCACCTATCTTGGATGATTCTCCATCTTCAGTGGTTGTATGTTGTTCAGTGTGACCTAATCCAAAAGAATCTTTAGGTCTTGTTGATGCTTCCACTAGTTGTTCAAAGTAGCTCATAGCTATACTTGGATCAGTCACTCGATTATTAATTTCTTTCTTAGATCATAATTCATCTTTCAATTGACTGTTCTCAGATCTAAGATTAACAATCTCCAAGTCTTTCCTGCTGATCTCCAAATTTGCAAGTAGTAGTTGATTAGCCATGTCCACTTGGTTGACTGTCATGGTTTGCACATCATGTTTTGTTTCATCAAGTCTGGTAGTCAGCATTCTCTTGTCTTCTTCTTCCATAACCTTGTCATCTTTGGCTTTATTTTTCTGTTCAACAACTTCACACATCCTTATTGATTGGGCTTCTTTTCCTTTTTCAAGTTTTTGACTTCTTCACATAGTGTACTGTTCTTTTCTAGTAGATCTGCTATTGCAGCATCACTCTCAGTAGAATCTCCATTCTAAAATAGATTTGTAGCATCTTCTTCCTGATAATGACTATCATTCATCTGTTTGGCCAAATCTTTTCTTGCAGCCAAGGACTTCTTTAATTCCTATCTTGTAGTCTCAAGCTATTGTAGTGCTAAATGAACATCAATCTTTTGATTCTCAATGACTTTACCCATCTTGTAGATCTCCATTTCAAGATCTTAATTCTCAATTTAATTATAACCTTTTAGAGAACTCTAGCTCTAATACCAATTGTTGGAAATACAATAATGGGAAAGAAAGATACTGAGAGAGGGGGGGTGAATCAGATCTTAAAAATTAAACACTTAAAACAAGTTGATCCACATTCATATATAAATGAATCTAATGTAATCTCAGATACCATCCACACCATGAAACAAATAACACATTACACAATAACTTGGTAACCCAGAAACCCAAATAGGTAAAACTGTGGTGGGGATGGCACCCAAAAAAGTCTTCACTCTTGTAGTAATAAAGTGTACCTGTTAAGGTTACAATTTTTTATTACAAAATGTAATCTACCCTGTTAAAGGTTTTCTCTGTTAAAAGCTTCAGATCATTACAATCTACCTTGTTAAAGGATTTAAACTTACAATGAAGTAAGCAATCTATTAAGAGATAAATAAAGGTGTACTAAAACCACTCTGTTAAGAGATTTTCACCTGATACAATGATTAGAAAGTCTCAAGTATTGACCCTTTGATATGCACTCTGATGCTAATGACGGATTACCTCTTTTGAGTATCTCTTCTGATCTTATAATCTGATATACCTTTACTCTGTTGTTCACTATGTTATGCTCTGCTTGACCTCTGCCTCTGAATAAAATAACCCTCTGTGCATTTCACATCAAAATGCAGTCACTTCAATAATTCATCTTCTGCCTCTTGCACATACATAAAATAGGGTTTTGAAGCAATCTAATATATCTATATAGATCTAACAGTGAGATCTAGATCAATGATCAAGATCTGATATCCATGCCTTGATGGTAAAGCAATTAATGCTTACAATGAGTCATGCATTGGATAAAATAATTAAATGCATAACTAACTCTGTATAAAAATATTAAATGCACACAATGTCGGCCCAAAAAAAAACTTATACAAGTCGGTCGGATCACTTATCCTTGAAGTTTGTATCATTCCTAACAAATATACAAAAATTGTCCTGCTCGACACTTTGACTGTCTGTTGCTACTCAGCTCGGCAATGTAACTCGACTCGACAGTGTAACTAGGCATACTGAGAACTGCTCGGCAATGTTGCTCGACCTTACATAGTTTTAGCTCAGCCACAATGATAGCCAAGTAAAACTGCCTAATGAAATGACTAAGTGTTGGGCACTAATCATCAACAGAACTTAGAGATTAATAGTATACTTGATTTATGTTTAAGTTGCTGAATTTGAATAATTAGCTAAACACTGATTCACCCCCCTCCCCTCTCAGTGTTTCCAATAGGAAAATGATATGTAGTGTATAGAGGGAAATTAATGATATGTAAATATACCTATCCATAAGGGAAAATAATGATATACTAACATATACATAGGGGGAGTCATGAAATGACTAAGGATTATCTGTGTTGTACATACTTAACATTTTGTTAGTATTTTGCACATATTAGTTTTGGATACTAATGTCAAAGTGGGAGATTGATGACGTTGTTTTTCCATTAGTATGAAAAGAATGCTTTCGATCAACATACATCGAAAGACAGAACAAAGAGAAAACCAAAAATCAGATATAAAGAGATCACCAAAAATTGCTAAGTACAAAGAGAACCAACGACATAGTTTTGTGTGTAAACCAAAAATGCAAAGTCAGAAGGATAAAGAGGAACCTGACAAAGGAACCCAATGTGCATGATATAGTGCAACCCAAGATATAGTGCAACCCAAGAGATAGTTAAAGTGCAACCCAAGAAATAGTTCAAGCAAGGAACCTCAAAGACAGTCAACTGATTTTAGAGCATAACTGACCAACAGAAACCAAAAGTCAGTTGAAGCCTGCAAAAAGTAGATCTGACTGCCACGTCAGATAAAATAATCTTATTTAATTTATAGAATCTTGATTTGTTTTTAAAACCATTTATTTAGGGACAAGAAACATGAATATAAGTGTTTCAATCAGTCTAACTGATTTAAAACACATAGACTAGGAGATCAAGGTAAAGTTGTAAACCTGATCTTAATGTTAGCATTGTTTTACATGAAACTTGATGAAGTCAATCTATCTTATAAATAGATGATGAAATCATTCATTATGTATGAGAGGAAAAAGTAGAAGAGGATGAATGAATCCTACGAGCATGTCTATGGATTAGACTGAAAGTTTCAAGAACCAGAACAACAAAATGTGAATTTGGTTATCAAAACCAAGAATAGAGGCTACCAAGAATCAGAGGTATTATTCAATCACATTAGGTGATATACTTATTCATGTAAACTTAAATGGATTTGTAATCAGCAATAGGAGATTTCATATACCAGGTTAAATTATAATTTTCTATCATTCTAATGTAAGTGAAGCAAAGTGTAAAAATCCTTTCAAGGAAGGTGGATTTAATAGTCCAACTCTAAATCTCTTAACTGAGTGCACACTCAATAGTGTTGCAAAATCTCTTAACAGAGTAGACTTTAACAGGTCTCCATAGATACTCTTAACCATGTAGATCATCGGAAGTGATCAAATTGTAAGCCTTAAGTGGCCCCTTCCAATCTGCAGATAGTGAAGATTTTTTAGGTTTCATCCCCACCACAGTTTTTACTTCCTAACAAGAGTTTTTTGCTATATCATATCTTGTGTTATGTGTTAATTACTTTTATGAATGTTTCTATGAATGTTCACATGTATGTTAAGTTTATGAATTTATATATCTCACATCAAGATAGTATAGATCATATGGTTGGATATATTCTTGATTACTCAAAGATTAATTGATCAAAGGATACAAAAGTTTAAGAAGTAATGATTCCCCCGTCCCCTCTCAGCAAACACTTCCCATTAATTCCAACAATAATATCATTTTTCACATCACAAAACAACACATACATCTCATTAATTTATTAAACCCCACCATTGCACATCCATTCCATTATCCATAACTAATTCATTTTCATTTTAAATACATCTCATTTATTGCATCACATTTATATCTTATTTGTATCATGCATTTCATTTTAACCATACATATCATACATTTGCACAACCACATCATCTTATCACAATGTCATCCATCTAAATACAAGTACACATCATATAAATCATACATCCATATACATCACATAATAGAACATATATCACATGCATAATCATAATACTCCATGAATAATTACACCACATATGTTAGATGATCCATCATGCATAAGATAATCATAATAAACATGTCATATAGGTGCTCATAAGAATATACGTAAGCATCCTACATCATAAAGTGTGAGTCCTAAATACACATCATATAGAAATAACCATATAAAAATCATATACATCAATGTATACACGTTCAATGTGCATATAGGAAATTAACTACATCATCATATATCTTATAAATCAGGTCATGTCATCATAATCACAGTCCATAAAATGTCATAATAAAATTCATCAAGCATCCAAAATAAATCATATAAAGAACATATAGTCCATCAATAAGTCCATCGAATAAATGCATAAATATAGCCATTGTATAATCATCATCTCAAAAATGATCAAAACTATTGTCCATAGTGGCTAGCTAGGGATACTATGGCTATAATTTCTAGGTGGGTCCCTATCCCTATCCTCCATCCTCCCTATCATCTCCCCTTAGGGGCCTTGATGTCCTCATCCCCATAGGTCCTTTCAATGCCACTAAACCCCCAACCCTCTATGACTACATTTTCTCAGAGAATACATGTGCTCGAACCTCCTTAGGTACTACCTAGAAATATAGAGTAAAATAACACTCCACCTCCTATGCTCATCTCTCAAATGACCTATGTAGTGAAAATATATATTTCATCACATTTTCTAGACCCCCTATTATCCTTACCTGCTAGGATATCTCTCTCTTAGTCTTGTACTAGGTTGCCATTCTATGCACCTCTACCAAGTCTTCCCTCAGTTGTGTGACCTCATCTCCTATTACATCTCCTCTCTCTATCCTCTTAGTTTTTAAATTCTACAAATAGTATGAGATCTCTCTACTTTCTGTAGATGCCTCCTAATCTCTGTTACTTCTTCCTGGCTATCTCTAAGCTTTGTATCCATAGCATGTTAACCTGTCTTCACTCACTTGTAAGTTGTCTCCACCTGAATTTCCCCCACCTACTTGGTCACTCTCTGCACATTCTTCTCTAGTGATTTCACTTATTCCCTGATAGAATCCCTCTCCTTTTGATTTGTCACTAGTCAAGACTCCAAATACATAGCTTGTTCCATCTCTGTATCTATCTTGCCTCACAACTAAGCTATCTCTTCCTACAGACTGTCTCTCTCAACCATATATGTTTGCCTCTCTAGTTTTAGGGTGGTTTCTTTAACTCTACTCTCATCCCTCTCCAATGTGATCAACCTCAGGTGTCCATCTATACTATCACACTCTCTCATATGGATTGTATAAAATAATCATACTACTGTTAATAGTCTAGGTCTTGTCTTGTGACCCTCCACCCTTTGTACCTTTATGTAATGCCCCTTCAACCCTCACAAAACTTGATTATGCTTGTTGAAAGTTTGAGACTTTTATTCTCTACTAATAATTCTGATTGAAGTTAGTAATCCAATCTATCTCTTCTCCACACAAGTGTTTGATGTATATTTCTCTTTGACTAGTGATGCCAACTATGTGTTCATAATATTTTAGGAACATCTTGTTATGAAACAATTTGATATGTTTTTGTGTGAGGAACTTCCTTTTTTTGATGGTTTGAGTACACTAGGATGAATTAAGTTGATTAAGATACTTTTATGACTATGTTCTGGATGGCCTATATAAGTTATTCAAATCGCCATAAATATTAGGTTCTTTTTATGATTTACCTAATCATATTTAACATCCTTGTAGGATTTTATGTACGATTATGATGATAACTATTAATTAGGGATTAACCCAAATCACCTGATGGATCATATTAGGGATTCAATCTGACCCTTGTTTTATAATTAATTAGTATTACTTTGAATTACGGTATCTTATACCCTAGTGACATCATACTTGAACTCTATGCTTTTTCTTATTTGATTAGATGATGAGATTCTTTCAAAATATGTTGGATAATATATCCTCGTGGGTTCCCTAGCGGGGCATTACATCTAGTATCAGAGCCCTAGGTTTCCACACTGGGAACTCTAGGACTTATAACTCATTTATGCTTACCCTTTAAGCTCTTGTATTATATTTCTTATGAATGTTAGTAGCATTCTTGCAAAATTGAATTATAGTTATGAAAATGGCATCTTTCAGTATGTCTGTCATTAGTGTTTTGGAAAAATACTAGATAGTACTAAAATTGAATTATCTTAGAAATTTACTTATATTTTGAATATTTTGTTTTTTGGGTTAGTAATGGGTTCAAATAAATGTTCGGCTTGGGTGAAAATTACTCACTAGGGAGTCTATACCTTTCACTTATATTTTTTAAAACATAGAGTGTTTGGGAGGAAATGATTATTTGGATCGTTCGTATATGCCAATGCATCTCTTAAATGTCATTACATGTGTTTTGAGTTGTTGTTAAATTGATTATTTTGAGAAATTTTAAGGACTATACATACTAATTTCCTTGGATGATTCCCCTTTCTGTTATTTCATGTATAAATTATACTAATTAAATTTCATAGACGTGATATTTTAAGTAACTATAAACAATATGCCTTGTGATTGTGAAAGAGGCAAGAGTAAATTTGGATTCAAGAATTAAATTAAGAAGTGATTAAGGTAGCACTCAAATAGTAATACTTTGTTTCCAGATTAAAAGTATATTGTGTTTGTTTGTATGTATGTAAACATTGAAAGTTTGGTGTCATGTTGAGGTTAGAGTTTTAATGTTTGTTGTCTCTTCCTTATACTTTCACGACTAGTAGAAGGAGAAA
>MU226468.1:894341-915534 GCA_018584345.1 Thuja plicata
TATATATATATATAATCTATTGTATTTCTTTTATATTAAATAATTATCCTTTAAATTTAATAAAATTATTTTATAGTTTCATAATTCTATTATTATTAAATTATTATCTTCTAATAAAATCTATTATACTTTATTAAATTATATTTAATATTATCATTATGGTTAATTATTAGATTTTATTTATTATTATGACTATAATTACTTATTAGGCAAATACTTGGCCACTACTTGACACTTGTTTTTATTAAGTTTATTTTATTTGTAATTCTTTATTTATTTCTTGCTATTTCTATTATTTATACTGATTTTTATATATTTAAATTTATTTCGTTCTTAATTACATATTTTTATATAAATTTATTTTATTTCTACTTATACATTTTCATATAGTCATTATTCGATAAAAATCTACATTCTCACTTTAGGATATTGTTTGCTACCTAATTGATGGAAAAGTATAGCTCTCATAACAACATACCAACAACCCTCTAGAGGTGTTATAAATGTACTATCAATCTTAAGGTTATAATAAGTCATAGGGGAATTCAATGGTAGAGGTGCATGTGCAATGTTCAGAGGAACATTAGCGTGGGAGCCAAGTTATCGTGAAAATATTATGAGAATCCACAGGCACTTTGGGAAAAAAAACTAAGAGGTAAATATCTTGACATCTCTGATCCAGATAGGATTTTTACTATAAAGAATCCTCCTGCTCGGTCTGCTATGTGGAACTTCCTTGTCAAGTGCAGGAAAATCATCCTCCCATATCTTTCTTTGGTCATAAACTCAGGCAACAAGGCTATGTTTTGGACTGATTGTTGGAATGGTTTTCCCCCTCCATCTTCTGTTTGTAACCTTTCTTCAGCTCGATGAGTTCTGGAAGAATGCTGGGGAGTTCGGGTCAAGGATTATTCCATGATTGAAGTGGTTGAGGGCATCCATAGGGCGGTTTCGAAGGATTTCTCCCACCTTCCTTTCCCTCAAGTTTAAAAGGATAGTCTTTCGGCTCTACTAGCAAAGAGGCCTCTTGTATACATAGAGGTTGATGATTCTCTCATCTGGATTAAGGCAACTTCTAGAAGATATACTGTGCGGGAAGGCTATCTATCCTTATCTACTAAAGACAACCAATTGGATAACACTTTGTTCCGGTTCTGCTGGCATAGTGCAGTTCTGCCTAAAGCAGGTTCATTCCTTTGGGTAGCACTTCATAAAAGAATATTATCCAGTGATCAACTTTTTAGATTGGGTATATCAGATAGATTCCTTTGTGTTCTTTGTGGGAACACTCTGGAAGACGCAAACCACTTGCTCGTGAGCTGTGATTTTGCTTATAAATTATGGTCTTGGGCTCTTGACAAACGGGATGGCAGGGTCCTCTACATTGTTGCCTCCATCAATTTCTACATCAATGGCCTTTGCTTTATAGGGGTTCTTTTTTCGTAGCAATTTGGAGGGTTGTTCCAGCTGCAATCACCTGGTGCTTATGGTGGGAAAGGAATAAGAGGATCTTCAGGAAGGAATTTGGCACGGTTAACCAGGTCATTGTGCTGGCAGAGAAGTCAATCTCAGAAATGGTAAATGCCTATGTTTGCAGCTCAAAGTCTCTATCATCAACTTTCTCTTCTCAGGACTCCAGGATTTTGAATAATTTGTCTTTGATTCAAATCCCATTTAAGGGAGTTCTAATTGGTAAGCAATCTAAATAGGACACTAGGAAAGATGTGAAATGGGAGCCTCCAGATAAATCCTTCAACAAGTTAAATTTTGATGGTGCTTCTAAAGGGAATCCAGGGGTCTCAGGAGCAGGGTGGGTTCTACGTGATTCACAAGGCCATGTTATCCGAGCGACAGGTGTCAGACTACCTTGTGGGTCCAATAATTTGGCAGATGCCAGGGCTTTATTGTTGGGTATTAGGGGGGCAATCCGCTTGGGTATGAAGTAGATTCAACTTGAAGGTGATTCCCAGCTGGTCACCTCAGCGATATCCTTGGATAAGACTGTGAACTGGGAGATTAAGTATGTTCTAAGTGAAGTGCGCAAATTCATTCCATTATTTCAGGAATACAAGATATCTCTCTGCTATAGAGAGGCAAATGGGCTTGCCGACTTCCTAGAGAATTTGGGAGTTTTATTACGTCATGGTTCTCTTGAATGGCAACATAATTAGCTAGTGTCTACTCTCAGGTCCAGTAACAACTTGGTGAGATTCATAAGGGAGTTATCTTCATGACTTTCTTTGCACTGCAGACGGAGTGTGCCTTTGCAATCAGTTTTCATTTTATGTTGTAGTGTGGGTTCATTGGCGCCAGGGCATGGTTCAGAGGGCTCTTGCGGTGGAGAACAGTACTTTGGCAGATGCACAGGCCTCTGAAGGACTCTGGATAGGCTGATGAGTTGTTTCGGTTGTGCTTTGGGGTTTAATTTTGGGTCGCATGCTGGAATTTTTCCAGATGCTTTATATGGCCTTGAGAGGTGTTAGTGTTTAGTTTATCTTGCCTGTCCTTCTGGATGAGCTTCTTGTACGTTTGTTTCCTTTCCGCTGTGAAGGGGGGTTTTCTTCCCGCTTCTTCCCCCCGGAGCTTTTCCAAAGCAGTTTTATATATTAAAAGTATAATGGCAATGCCATTTTTATCAAAAAAATAAAAAAGTATAATTAAATTCATACAACAAAAGATGAATTTGTAGATGTAGATGTAGTTTTAGGTGTAGATGTAGATGTGACTAAACAATTAGACTTGATCTAAAACAAAGGAAAGAATGTACAAAATTTACATTAAATTAATGATCAATTAAATCTAGAATCTTTATCATACTCATACATCTTCAATTATGAACTGAATACCTAACAAACATTTAATTTTCTAAAATAAAATTTAATTAAAGTAAAATTATTTATAATATTACCAATAATTAATTTAAATTAATTTACACTTACACACATGTGCATCTCATTTTATTAAAGTAAGCTTACAAAATTTATTTACCTTTAAAATATTAATCTGTATATATTTTATCTCTATAACATGTGTCAAATTAAAATTTAAAAAATGTTTCACTGCAAATACAAAAACGATGCAAAAACTTGCACTCAACTTCACATATTAGGGCACCCACAGTACTTCTATATGAAGTAGATAATAATTTTGATTATTTTTAACTGGTCAGAATTATATAATGACAATTTAATTGACGAGCAGATACACACTGCAAAGGTTAAATTGAGGAAGCAAAGCACCAGATTTCAATTATTTTTGGTGTCAAAGTCATCACACTGTTTAACTTTTTGGACTCTTTGTCCTCCGAAGATTTTTCCTCCTCTCTCACCTGTTATTACACCCAATTTGCGTGGAAGAATACCAATTTGCGTGTCAAGGCTGGCATCGCTTAATTTTCGTTTTTTGGAGGCACTTCAATTACGTGTTTTCGCTTTACCTATTCTTGGCCTACTCTTTCACACATTTTCAGTGGTGTGACACACCACTGCATGTCACTTTTCGTACATTTTGGCCTGGCGTTCCCCACAATTTCCGTCGTGTAGCAGAGTTTACAAACAGGATGATAATTTTGTTGGCGAAAGCTCTACGAAGAATACAATGCGATGTGAACACCCATGATGGCGCTCCAAAGTGGATCTTCAGATATTTTTATTTTTGTGTTCACCTTAGACACCCTAGATAATCGACTATTTAATACTTACAACTATGGGATGACAAGGAATGAAGACAAACCCCACCAAAATACATAGCAGGGCAAAACCCAGTTCTGTGATGTCAGGATCTGCAATTGAGAAAGAATATTGTGCAAAATGGACACTCGGATGAAAGAAAGCATAAACATCCATTGTTTGGTAGTTGGCATTAATTTGTAATAATGGGGTAGGGAAATGCTATAGTTTAGTACTTAAATCTATTTTTGAAAATCACATTTTATTATTGGGTTGTTGGGAGGTGTAAAGTTCCACGAAAAACCTAGAAATTGAGACAAAGGTAATACTATACAAGTTTCAAGTTGTAGACGAAACTTGGAAATGAGATCTTCAAACTGAATATTTTAATTAGAGTTTAGAAGAAACTTGGAACCTAGAATGTAAGTACCAAGTACTAGATGTTCAATGTGATGAAGAAATGGAGCATGAAACCAACAAGAGACTAGTGAATAGTGCGAGTGGGGGGGAATTGGAATTGGATTAAAGGTTGGCAAGAGTTGAGTCTAAAACTAGAACATGAATTGAAAACTTTTATGAACTTAGGTCTTGGGTTTTATTGTTTAAGACATGGATGAAGTCCCGGGTCAAATGACTATTGAAAGGATTAAGGTGAAGAGGAAGCTAGAACTAAAAGAAAGAGGTTCAAAGTTGCAATCACGATTCAAGATCTCACAGTGTTGAAGGAACTTAGTTGGGGTTGGATGTAATAAGATCCATGGGGTAGAACACAAGGTTATAATTTTGAGTTTGAGACCACGACTTGGTAGGAAAACAACAAGAACATAGCAAGGGTTAGATTCCAAGAGAAGAAACTAGAAACGAAGCTGCCTAGTTTCATGTCTGAAGAAATTAAATAGCTCCTTTATAATTTGGTAAACTCACAATAGGTTTATTGGTCTATTTGTAAAGATAAATGGATGTAACTAACCCCACCAAGGCTCAAGTCATGTTAAGTGCAAGATGTTAGAAAGTAAAGTCCACCAAGATAACTGAGAGGGGGGTGGTTAAATCAGTTATCTGAATAATATAACTTTTATCAATCTTATTAACTCTTAAACATGTAAATAATAATAACAACAACCACAAAAAGATAACCATACACAATAACACCAGATTTGTTAACTAGGGAACCTCTTGATCAAAGAGTAAACCCCGGTGGGAATGATGCCCACAAAAAGATGTACTAATATAAAAACTCCTTGTGATAGGATGGACTATGTTAGGAGTCTATGAAATACATTCAATACATATCAGTCTCTATTAGGAGACTTTGAATCCCTGTTAAAAGATTCTAACCCTGTTAGGAGTTGTGGAAGGCATAAGGACCCACTGTCCAAACAGCTTCAAGGGCAAGACCACTGAACCCAATGTCCAACTGATCTTTATATTATTCAGAACATAATAATACCAAATAAACTAAATTCTGAAACTCTATATCCTTTCTTCTCTGACTGTGCCTCTGCTGCACCAAATACTACCATATCTCAAATACGAGATCTGCCAACTTTGCTTCTACTTACAAAATCATACATACATGCTAGCTCTCTATATCATCATCCTTGATTCCATTCATTCATTCATTCACTTGAAATCCAAAAACAATTTTTCCTTTATACCAAGCCCAATACTTCACAATTGAGTCGACCAATTAAGCCTAAATATTTATGAAATATAAAACAATACACGTTACATAATTACACAATACTATGGGCTCACAAACTTAATAATTATGCACACGTGCGATCCCAAACTAAGCATTCTTAGTCAGATCACCTTCATATTGTCTTCCAACTCTGCATAACTTCGGCAAACCAAATTTCATACCAGTCAAAAGATATAATCCAAACATCGCAAACTGTCTCTCAGAAACTCTGTCAAAATATGATCTTAAATAAATCTTGAATAAATGTCACCAACAATTTAATCTTCATACGCGCTCTTAACCACATCATCAAGATACTAACTAAAATACGTTCTCTACTACGCATAACCTCATCTGCAATTCTCTGTCTGTGCTAACTCAATCTCTGTCTGCTACTTTGTTAATCTTCATTAAAACACTATGCTGATATCCAAATAGTATGTTGACATTAATGACAAACATAGTCACTAATGTAACATATCACAACTCCAGTAATGCTAACAACTCCCCCTTTGGCATTGATGGAAACATAGATGAAAAACATCCAATGTTCCATGAATCCAAAACTCTGCTACTGCTCTTGTCTTCATCAAATATTCTTCATCAATCACTGTCTTCCTCATTGTGTATATTGTTCCTCTCTTTCACTATTTCCACTATTTCTCCACTTATTTTTCATGTATTCTTTTCCCCCATTGACATCAATGAAAAAAGCCATCACTTTGTCAATACAATACTAGCTCGAATGTCCAAAGACATTGTTTGAAAATACCACTTACCAAGAGTCATCCTTGCCTCAGTTCAAACATAGATACTCCCTCATAGAGGAAGCATCAACAATCAGTCCAGAAGGAATATAGTGCTCTGTACCATTGGATTAATGTAATGACTACATCACTGATCAAACGTAGGCTGGGGCATAACCCTAAGCATACCTCTCAAATACTCAAATGTATCCTTAGGTAAAAGCTTTGTAAAAACATCTGCTATCTTCTCTTTTGTACTAATATACTCATGTCTGATTTCTTTCTCTGCAACTTTCTCTCTTATAACATGATACTTTATCTCCATATGCTTTTTCTTTGAATGTAATAATGGGTTCTTTGACATACTTACTATACTTGTGTTGTCACAGTGTATGATAACAAGCTCCTTAAATTATCATTGTATGATTATCTTTTTTTACTAATATAGTATTGTACTGAATGTAATACTAGGTTCTTTGACATACTTACTATACTTGTGTTATCACAGTGTATGATAATAGGGGTTGAATTAGTTACCTGAATAATTTAACTTTTATCAATCTTATTAAACTTGAAACATGTAAATAACAATAACAACAACCACAAAAAGATAACCATACACAATAACACAAAATTTGTTAACTAGGGAACCTCTTGATACAAGAGTAACCCCGGTGAGAATGATGCCCACAAAAATATGTACTAATATACAAATTCATTGTGAGAAGATGGACTCTGTCAGGAGTCTATGAAATACATTCAGTACATATCAGTCCCTGTTAGGAGACTTTGAATCCCTATTAAAAGATTCTAACCCTATTACGAGTTGTGGAAGGTAGAAGGACCCACTATCCAAACAACTTCAAGGGAAATACCATTGAACCCACTGTCCAACTGATTTATGTATTATTTAGAATAAAATAATACCAAGTAAACTAAATTCTGAAACTCTATATCCTTTCTTCTTTGATCGTGCCTCCGCTGCACCAAATACTACCATATCTCAAATACCAGATCTGCCAACTTCGCTTTTTCTTACAAAATCATACATACATGCACGCTCTCTATATCATCATCCTTCATTCCATTCATTCATTCATTTAAAATCAAATAAATACACTTTCCGTTATACCAAGCCCAATACTTTACAATTGAGTCGGCCAATTAAGCCTAAATAATTCTGAAATATAAAACAATACACATTACATAATTACGCAATACTGTCAGCTCACAAACTTAATAATTCTTCACACATGTGATCCCAAACCAAGTGGTCTTAGTCATATCACCTTCATACTGTCTTTGAACTCTGTATAACTTTGGTAAACCAAATTCCAATTTTTTTACAACTCCATAAAAAATGAAAAGGATTTCTAATAGAATCACTTAGATCAGGAAGGAGGATGGTATGACTATAGCATATGGGTTGGAAATTAAAATAGAAGGGGTTATCTTTTTCAATCAATTACTAAGTGAGGAAAGCAAGGCAGATCCCTAGCGAATGATTACATTTAGGACATCTAGGCCCTTGTCTCAAATGAGAATAATTAAGTTATGTTTGTCTTGCATTTTTCACATAGGGTTGTTGGTTGTGCATGTTGGAATGAGATGGGGTAGGAATAAAAGTAGAAATTATATTAAACATTTAAATTTCATGTTCATCAATAATACATTACATTTTATATTTAAGCTTCATCTCATTTATACGAGCCAAACACCATTACTCTATTGTAGACACACAACTTCACAACTTCAAACTGAGCTTCATATGTATTCTAGAATTTAACAAACTTATAATTTAGAACATTGAGGAGCTAGACTCTCTCAGAGAGTGCATTCAAAATACAAAGTCAAATATTATATAGAATGTTGAGTGCATATAGTAGAGTGAAGGATAAAATTTTATTTATGATGTCTTTGGTATAGAATATTCAACTGTACCTTCCAAACAATAGAATATCAATACTATCACCTCGGCATAAGACCAACAAGTGGGATTTCCTTACAAAGTTAGGCACTGACTCAATCAGATACCCAAAAATATATTCATTAATAAAATAGTGATAAATCCTTCTTTGACTCTTCCATGAAAGGCAGTACATTGGAAGGGTAAATGAAACTCCTTAGGAAAAATAAAAAATCCTCATTGGCCCAGGTTTATGAAGGTAAAAATGGTGATCTTCTAATCCCAAGATAAAGAAATATGCAAAATCCCAAATTTCCTGAGAGAATAAGAGATGGGGCATCAATTATATATAAAATAAAAAGGAATGTGGCATTATGGAATTCAACCATGTATTCACCAATATTACAACCATAATATTAAAGAGATGTAACTATCAACTATAAAATTAAATACATAAAACCGTATATTTAATATGGGATTGCAAAGTCAAGAAAGGAAACACCAAAGACAACAAAGTCAAGAATAACTACAAGGTGTGGAAAGGAAGACCCAAATGTCAAAAAAGGTTGGTCCTGGGAATTAGTGTTGTTATTCTCCCCCATAATTACCATCTAAAAGAACATGAAATAGATCTCTGAGCTTTTGGAACCTTTGAAAAGCTAGAGCCTTTGTAAAGATATCAACAATTTTATCTTGTGTATTGTAGTACACAATTTCATTCAAGCCTTGTTGAACCAATTCTCTAATATAGTGATGTTGATCTCGATATATTTGGTTCTACTTTAAAATATTGGATTCTTTGTCATTTGAATAGAACTCTTGTTATCACAATAGAATAAGGTAGGCTCATTCTAAATTTGGTGTAAGTCTCCTAGTAGTATTCTCAACTATATAGTTTGACAAGTTGTTGATGTTGGAACTTTGTATTCTACCTCTATTGTAGAAATTGATACCATCAATTGATTCTTCAACTTCCATGAGAATACTACAGAACCAAGGCTAAAAGTGTAACCAAAAGTAGACTTTCAATCATCTAAAGAACCTTCCCATCAGAATCTGTATACCCAACCAAACTATTATTCTTTGAATGCTAAAATTTGAGACCATATCTTATTGTCCCTCTAACATATCTACGAATCCTTTTAGCTACACTTCATTGTGTTCCCTTAGGTTCTGACATGAAACTAGAAACCAAATCACTTCATATGTGATATCTTGACGAGTAGTAGTTAAGTAGATCAAGCTTCCAATTAGCTATTTGTATAGAGTGGGGCTCACTAGTTCTAACACATCTAAATTAGACAATTTAAGTCCAAATTCAATAGGTATTGCAACTAGTTTGCAACTCTTCATCTGAAATTTTTGTAGGATATATGATGCATACTTTTTTGAGACATAGAGATTTTATCTATTATTTTCCATACTTCTATACCAAGAAAGTAGTACATTTATCCCAAATCTATCATTTCAAACTCAGTAATCATGGTTGTTCTAAACTCTTCAAATAAAGCTCAATTATTCCCTGTGTAGATAAGGTCATCAACATAGAGAACTAGGAAAAATATATCTTTAGCCAATCTTTTGACATACAGATTTGAATCAGATTGACTTCTTGAAAAATGTTTTTGTTGTAGTTATGAGTCTATCCTTGAATATCACATTGGTGCTTATTTAAGACCATACAAGGCCTTTTTTAATTTGCAAACATAATGCTCTTTATAAGGCATTTCAAAATCTTTTGGTTGTGAAACATACACTTCCTCGTCAATATATCCATACAAGAAAGCACTCTTCACATCCATTTGATAAATTGTCCATCTCTGCTAAGCTTCTAATGTCAAAACTAATTTGATAGTATCCATTGATGCTACAAGTGAAAAAAATTTAGTGTAATCAATGCCTTGCTATTGAGTATACCCTTTTTCTACCAATCTAGCCTAATCCTTATCAATCCTTACATCATATTTATACAAATGTTTTGTACACCCATCTTGTCCCAATAATTTCCTTACCAGAAGGTAATTGAACCATATCCCATGTATCATTCCTTTCAATTTTTTCTATTTCATTATTCAGTGATTCAACCCACTCGTCTTTTTCTTGAGCTTGTTCAAATGTTTTTGGCTCATTATTTTCCATGATTTGAGTCATCAATGCAAAATTCACCTTTTATTGTGACCTTGTTGTCATATTTTACAAAATTTGAATCCAACATTAGAGTTAATGGATGATTCTTTTCTATCCTCTAGAATTACTAGATATACCTTTGTATTCATTCTTATTATTATAATCATATTTACTATGATTCTTGAACATTGTATTTCTTGTACAGGTCTTATATTTTCTTGAGAGAAAAATTCTTGCTCTAATATTTATTAATTACTTTTCATTCTATCTTTAGTAGTTAACAAAATTCTACTTAATTCATCAATTTTCATGCTTGAGAGGTCCTTAGATATCTCAATTGTAGAAACTACACCTTCAAATTTTGGAAGCAAGTTTCTCAAAATATTTTAAATGACACTCTTGATTCCCACAACCCCTTATGACATCTTAAGACCCATTAGGAAGCCTAAGAGTACATCTTAGGGGTCCTAAGCTGTCTTAAGGGAGCTTAGGACCTATTAATGGGTCCTACGACCCCTTATGATATGTTACGACCCATTATGAATCCTAAGAGCACATCTTAGGGGTTGTAAGGTGTGTTAAGGGGTCCTAAGACCCATTAATGGTTCCTACAACCCCTTATGACACCTTAAGACCCATTAGGAAGCCAAATAGTTCATCTTAGGGGTCCTAAGGTGTCTTAAGGGGTCTTAGGACCTATCAATGAGTTCTACGACCACTTATGACATGTTATGACCCATTAGGAAGCCCAAGAGTGCATCTTAGGGGTCGTAAGGTGTCTTAAGGGGTCCTAAGACCCATTAATGGTTCCTACAACCCCTTATGACACCTTAAGACCCATTAGAAAGCCTAAAAGTACATCTTAGGGTTACTAAGGTGTCTTAAGGGGACTTAGGACCTATTAACGGGTCCTATGATCCCTTATGACATGTTACAACCCATTACGAAGCTTGAGAGCACATCTTATGGGTTTTAAAGTATATCAAAGCGTTCTAAGACCCATTAATGGTTCCTACAACCCCTTATGACACCTTAAAACCCATTAGGAAGCCTAAGAGTACATCTTATGGGTCCTAAGGTGTCTTACATGGACTTAGGACCTATTAATGGGTCCTACAACCCCTTATGACATGTTACGACCCATTAGGAAGACTAAGAGTTCATCTTAGGGGTTGTAAGGTGTCTTAAGGGGTCCTAAGACCCATTAATGGTTCCTACAACCCCTTATCACACCTTAAGACCCATTAGGAAGCCTAAGCGTACATCTTAGGGGTCCTAAGGTGTCTTAAGGGGTCTTAGGACCAATCAATGGGTTATGTGACCCCTTATGACATGTTACGACCTGTTAGGAAGCCTAAGAGTGCATCTTAGGGGTCGTAAGGTGTCTTAAGGGGTCCTAAGACCCATTAATGGTTCCTACAACCCCTTATGACACCTTAAGGCCCATTAGAAAGCCTAAGAGTACATCTTAGGGGTCCTAAGGTATCTTAAGGGGACTTAGCACCTATTAATGGGTCCTATGACCCCTTATGACATGTTAGGACCCATTACCAAGCCTAAGAGCACATCTTAGGGGTCGTAAGGTGTCTTAAGGGGTTCTAAGACCCATTAATGGTTCCTACAACCCCTTATGACACCTTAAGACCCATTAGGAAGCCTAAGAGTACATCTTAGGGATCCTAAGGTGTCTTAAGGGGTCTTAGGACCTATTAATGTGTTCTACAACCCCTTATGACATGCTACGACATATTAGGAAGCCTAAGAGTGCATCATAGGGGTCGTAAGGTGTCTTAAGGGGTCCTAAGACCCATTAATGGTTCCTACAACCCCTTATGCAACCTTAAGACCCATTAGGAAGCCTAAGAGTACATCTTAGGGGTCGTAAGGTGTCTGAAGGGGTCTTAAGACCTATTATTAAGTTTTACGACCCCTTATAACATGTTACAACCTATTAGGAAGCCTAAGAGCACATCTTAGGGTTCGTAAGGTGTCTTAAGGGGTCCCAAGACCCATTAATGGCTCCTACAACCCCTTATGACACCTTAAGGGGTCCTAAGACCTATTAATAAGTCCTGCGACCCCTTATGGACCTTTACGACCCATTAGGAAGTCTAAGAGTACATCTTAGGGGTTGTAAGGTGGGGTAGGGCGAGAGAGAGAGAGAGAGAGAGAGAGAGAGAGAGAGAGAGAGAGAGAGAGAGAGAGAGAGAGCGTNGGGGGCGAGAGAGAGAGAGAGAGAGAGAGAGAGAGAGAGAGAGAGAGAGAGAGAGAGAGAGAGAGAGCCTTTATATTATTATTTTGGTTGCAATACATATCAATTCAATTGGTCTTTTCCTCTTTGCGGTGTAATCTTCTACATATTTGTCAAGCCTCCTTCTAGAGCCTTTATATTATTATTTTGTGTAGTGCATTTTACACATGATTTTCAATGTTTAACTCGTTTAAACCATGTATTTCTTGTAGAAGTCACAAATAAATGAAGAGTGGTCTTTCAAGTCTTTTAAAATATTTTAAATTGCTCGTGAAATACCGATTATTTCTTGAAAATGTTTTTTCATTTTATTAGACTCCTCTTATTCCCAAAATATTTTAAAATTTCATTTTTTAGAAATAAAAAGATATCATAGTTTACCTACTACTATGTTAGCTCGAAGTAAAAAAAAAAAAATGTCATTTAAAAAAATATTATATATATAAAAAAAGCACATTTATTTTCTAGCACCCTCTTCATTGCTTCCTCACAAGCATAGCATCGAGAATACTTTGATACCAAATGAAATCTTGAAAATGAAATGACAAGACTATGGTTGAATATAAGAAATAAAGAAGAGATTTTGAATTTTCAATTCGATTAGATTGCTCCAATAGTGCATGGAGAATGTCTTTTCCTTATTGCCTCCATAAAACTAAGTCATACAAATGTACTTCCAATATTTATAAATTTTTTTAAAAAAAATACTAACCATAAAACTAACATTCTAAACATTTATTTGTTATCTAAGCTAGCTAGCTTAGCAAATTAATGTAATATCTAATAGTTCTTTCTCATTTCTTCAAATGTCTAGACGAATGAATAAGTAATTTGACAATTTCCATATATGTTTATTTTCACTTAATGTGTTTGCGTGTGAAAAAAATATGTTGATTTGAGTGTGATTGAAATAATGAATACATGTAATCACTGGTATGTTTATTAAAGAAGACTGACAATGAAACCTTTTGTTTTACACATTTCATTAGATATACAGATATTGAAATAAATGATATTTTTTTATGTTGAATACAAAATAGCTTGCAATAATCATTTGTTTTAGAGGGAGCTTTTCAAAATGTCCTCATAGTATTGTTTCATCCCTATACTTTGGTGATGTTTCTTGCATTCAAATAAATATCATTTTTTAATCAATTTATAGCTTGTTTCATCCCTATACTTTGGTGATGTTTCTTGCATTCAAATAAATATAAGTTTTTAATCAATTTATAGCTTAGGCTATATACTCCCATAAAGGGCTAGCATCAAACCTAAAAATTTAAAATCCTTGAATGTGATAAAGTGAGCAAAGTTAATTGGCTCTTTCTAGTCCACCAAGCACTTAAACTTTAAGATACTTTTAAATTTTTGGATATATTTAACAATTTAAATCAAGCCTAAAAGGAATTTAGTTTCAAAAACAACATGGAACCAATACTAAGATGCACTTTGTAGATCTACACATCCCCTTAACTTTCAATTATCAATGATATTCTTACATCCAATAGAATTCATAATTGTCTCTTATGAAGATGAGATCATCTAAACACAATCAAACCTCTTATTACTAGCCATTATAATAAAATATGTTCTCCAAATACTTCCTACCTACACTTTGTAACTTTGTACCTTTCTTTCTATTGTCAACTTTTTAAAAGTTTGTGTTTTATTCATTTTTTATATCTATTTATATAATGTAATTCTTGCAATTACCTACTAACATGTCCATTAGACATTAAATGTGATTGCAATCATGACTTTAAAAATAAATATTAATTAAGATGCCAAAAGTTTTTGAACAAATTAAAAATATCGTCAGACTTGTAAACTTGAAAATAGAACTATATACATAATCATAAAATCAATTATCTTAATCTTAAAAAAAAGTTTGATATATATTTATTATTATAATAATAATAATAATAACCTTCGCCCATTGAACATATTCAATTTGTTGTTACTCAAAGTTACACAAGTTATCAAGTAGCATTGTAAGTATACATTCTCCTTGACGCGCCTTAAAGCAGTTGTCGAAATATTTATTTTTATTCTCTACTGAATATGAGCTATCAACCACAACCAGAAAGTATACAATGACTGTATCCAATATTGACCATCAACATTAGTTTACTGAGTACCATTTTTAATGATTGCAAAGGCTCCAAATTCAGAAAAAAGGGACATTGGTTTAAAGTTGACATTGCTCCACCCACTTCCCTTCTAATCAGTACAGTAGGAAAACCATAATTTTCAATTCAAACACTACTTTTCATTTACAAATCACCTAAAACATTACATTTTTTTCCCTTAATTTTGATGATCAATTTTTTAAAAAAAAAATCACTTCAAAATGGTATTCATGCTTGCATGTTAAAAAGGAGCATTGAAATCAATACCTTCAACTTATGAATGGAACTCTGTATTACTGCATTACTACAATAACAAAGGCTTATATAATCTGAGACATGCCATTCTTTCATAGTTGATATGTTCTAAAACTTTTCACAGCTACGAATTTCAACATCTCCAAGTAGCTCAGTCTATCAAAATGCGAAATCTCCTCCAACTCAGGACAATCAGTATTGTGCAACTATCTAAGCTCAAAATTACCTCACCCACTTCTCAAATTTTGACAACGATCCATTTGAAGATGTTTGACCCTTCCACGTCCATCAATTATAATCCTCTCCAGGCAACTTGCAATTCTTCAAGCTCGGGATAGTTCCTAATTCTTAGTTCTACAGGCTCTTCACAATCAAACCGTATTGTTTTCAAATTTGGACAACCATCAATTTCAATATATTTCATGTCCTTTACACATGTATCGAATTTCATTTTATCGAGACACTTCTTATCACTGTGTTGGTAAACAGATTGTTCTTTTTGGTTTAACTCTAGAATACCCAAATATTTAAGAACAATTGAATACAATAGCTGGGAAATTGTGACTAAATAACTAATTTCCCTCTGAAATTAAAGGCATAACTCCCTTAAGTAAATGATCTTCCATGAACAGAAGAGGTAAACCAAGCTAAACCTCGATATGAAATAACTAGAGGAGGATAAATTCAATTCTAATTCTAGCCAATTTCAGGACTTCATCAATCATATGACTTCTTAAAAATTGTAATGCAATAACTGATAATGAAAATGCAAATGCAAGACTTAAAGATTTAATGATATAGTGACAATGAATCAATCTATTTCATAGGGACATCTCTCAGACTTAGAATAACATCAGATTTCCCCCTAATTAACTGTATCAAATCATAATACAAAATTCTAGTTCAACCACAAACTGTAAATTTGATTCCAAACAAATATTTGAATTTAATAGATAGATAAATGCAATGCAGTGGAGTAGTTAAATAAATGGCATTCAGACATACAAATTTGACTCAGCAAAATGCTATCTTTCACACCAAAATTTAGTCAACCTTTGTATTTATTCTGGAAATAATACATATAGGGTTCCAGAGTTGGACCATTACAAAAAGGGGGTAACTAAAATGGTTCAACTTCCCTAACTAGAAATGATAAAAAAAAAATTATTCGTTACAATAGTATCAAAATTTAGCACAAGAGCGAATCTATCTAAGCTTCGGTTTATTTCCCCTTGTCTAATTTCGCCCTATAGGCAGTGACAACTATAATGATTGGGATGAGCTCCTTTTGCCTATTGATATGGACATTAGTGTATTTGATGAGCCATCTGGAATGTTCTTTGGCCAAGAGCTTGATCGCATCTGTCTGATCCTTCATCTCTTCCATGGCTTTAAAAATGCATCTACTCAATAGCTGGAGTTCTGGCACCTTGTCCAAATGGGTGGGAGACTATTCTACCAGCTTATGCACATAATGAAAAAATGATTTCTGCATGTTAGCCAATTCGAACATTTATTTTCCTTGACCGCTTATTTTTTATTCCGTGTACAGACCTTGAAGAAGTTTAAAATCTTTGTTCTGCTCCTCCTTGATCTTGACATCTATTTGCTGCAACCTTGTTTTAGCTTGGATGATCATCCCAATCTTAAATTCTAGGCTTTGAAGCCATTCAATCAAAGGCTCATTTCCTTTCTGCGAGATCTTGGCCTTTAATGCCTCCTTGGTCTTGATTTTAACCACCACATGCATCATTACTATGCATTCTTGACATCTCATTCTCTCTGATGCGAGAGTCTGCAAATTCATTTCAATATTATTCCTCTCTGTTTCTAGCCTTAGGAGAGCATTACCCAGTTTCTTGACAACTACGAGTCCCTCAGTTTTGAGCCTCTGGATCCACCTCTTGCCAATCTTCCTGAAGTGTCTGTCCTCTTCCAACTTACCTATGATGGCTCGGTTCTCCACAACACTAGGATCAAAAGTGGTCTGGGTACCAGGAACACTTTCTATCAGAGTGATGAGCTATCTGATGAAATTAGTTAGCTCAGCTACTTCTGCTTTAAGTTGAACTTTTGTAGTTTTGAGCTCTTCAAGCTCTTCTATTACTGCATTGGTGGACTTCCACCAGTCTACCTTGGTGTCATGTCGAGCAAGCCCCATGTTAAATGACTGTAACTGAAAATCAGAGGTGGTCATATTTTTGAATCTACCCTCCTTTGTAGGCTTGGCCACCTTCACAATGAAATGCCCTATTTGAGGATCTCGACCTAGTGTAGATAGTATCTTCACTTTCTTTACTTTACCCAAAGTTGTGTCAGGCTGCAAGGCCTGTGAGAGAGTGTCTTTGTTGGAAGTCCCTTCATTTGCTCTCTTCCTTTTACGTTCTAGAGTATGTTCTATCTAGGATTCAGCGCTAGTAACTTTGGAAGTAGGAACTAATTCTTCTATGAACAACTTCCTAATGACCGGAGAAGTAGCTTTAGGCCTGGAAGAAAATGGGTTCACTGATGTTGGAGAAGAGGAGACCAATTTAACAACTTGAGAAACTTTATGTTGGTTTCGAATCTCTCCATCCAATTCAGTGGCCGAGGTATTGGAGCTATCTTCACCCACCACCACTACAACAGGGGATCCTCACCTTGGAGTATCTTGAACCGACGTCTCGACTTGTGTAACCACAGTACTAGCTTTAATTGATTTCTCAGGTCCTACACCTTTAGTGGGTTCTTCTTTAAGCTTGGCCAGGTCTGTATAAACTTCTTTTGTCGACACGATGTGTGGAAGCTGACCCTCTCCACAAGTCTTCTCTAGTGGGATTTCTTTCTCAGGGGGTTCATTGCCTCCACCCATTGGTTGGGTTGATCCTTTCGCCATAGTTGGGATCGTTACTAAAGAAGTTATTGCAGTGCTCGAAGTATCTTTTGTCAGGGTTTTCTAAGAAGAAGGCTTCCTTTCTGACCTCTTCCTTCTGCCTGCAGTCCATTTGACCCATTTCTATGTTCTTTTGTAGATTCCACCCATCAAGGTCCGCAAGTCATTAGTAGCTTGACCTAGCATGGGTTCAGAGATTATACGAAGGGGCTTAATCTTCTCCAAATATTTATTGTAATACATGTGCTGGCTATCATCTTCTAATCCCTCCATATCAATGTTAACTTTGAACCTTTTTATTTGTTCAATAGTTAATCTAGCGTACAAACTCTCTCTGCTCTCCAAATCATCTTTTCAATTGGCCTAGTAGTCTTCAATTGTAAGGAAACTCAGGTGCGGAAACAACTTCCTACACTAATCTCTATAGGAAAGTATTGTGCAAATTCTTTTAAACCCTTACAATTTCAGATTCGTTAACTATTATAACTAAGATATTGCAACCACATACCATGCATATAGAAAAATAGAGAATGACAAAACGATATACCCTGGGGAAAACCTTTCGGTAAAAAACCCCAGCACTCCAAAACCTGCACAATGTATTGATCAAAACTATTACAGCTTACAATACACTTGCAATGCAAGTTCTTTCAGAAGACTTCAAAACCCTTGAAGACAAATCACAGCAGCATAAAACGTTCCAACAATACACTCGCATCGCTTCTCTTCACAACCCTAAAAAATGCTTATATCATGCGCTTCACTTTTTAGGGGTACTCCCAACGATAACCGTATTAGGGTTTTTACCATTCTCCGAGAAAATAGGAAACCCAAAATTTTTTCCGGGGCGATGCCCCAAACCCCACGATTGGGGAAGAGTGTATAGTACTCACATTTATCAGCTGCCACATGTCTTCACCTGTCATTGAATCTTCCTGACATAGCTCTTACGTGTCATAGGAATTCATCATAACCATTTTAGCCGTGATCTCCTTACACACAATTCAAGATGCCGACACATCAACATTATTTGCAAGAAATACAGTTTACAAAAAAAATAATAAGAATAGGAATTATCCAAGGTTGAGACACCTTATTCCTAACATCAATATCATCAAAATGAATAATTGCACAACTCATCTGCAAGAAATCTTGGGCATAATTTGCAGGATCATACTATGGCCTCAAGACATAATATGTCTCCAACTGATACCTCTTTGAGAATATTTTTAGAACATTCTTTGCCTCGGACTGTGATGCACAACTGTAGGCTCCAATGGTCATCAGGAAATCATAGCCCTTCTTCTTAGCATCAGCATGAATTAGGTTCACTTGGAGTGCCTACCTCATTACCTTGATCAACATGATCATATCATCAGGATATCTGGGCAACTTCAAATGAAAGTCATCAAATCTTGCAAGATGAATATATGAGAAATCCACAAATTGAATGAAAAGCACCCAAACTGGCTGATAAAAGCCATGGATTTAGGATAAAGTCTCCTTTTTGGACAACCTTGTAGCTCCCTGCACATTCTCATTGTAAATGTATCATTAACTCTGAGGTATTCAGCATAACAGTTATGTAATTGTAGGCAGGGGAAAAATTCATAAATTTTAACATCATCTAGGAACTCTTCTAATATAGGAAGCCCTGGCCAAATTTGAATTGTGCCCAATATATATAAGGACTGAAGACATTTAGAACTCATTCTAAAGCTTAGATCTACTTA
This sequence comes from Thuja plicata, assembly GCA_018584345.1. Classification (NCBI taxonomy): domain Eukaryota; kingdom Viridiplantae; phylum Streptophyta; class Pinopsida; order Cupressales; family Cupressaceae; genus Thuja; species Thuja plicata. The sequence continues at coordinate 913,713 of MU226468.1, forward strand.
GGGCATTGGAGAGATTCTCGCTTACCATAAGAGCCCAATCGATGAAATGGTGTTGAGAACAAATCACCTTGACTAAGAAGAAATGGTGTTCAACGAAGTTCAGTGCGTCACTTTCACCTCAGATCTAATGGAGCAGCACCAAGATGTTTACATTCTCCAGCTTTAGATTTGTGTTGTATAATGTTTTTGGAAACTTGCCTTTGGCACTCCTCGATTCTTGAAACCATGACTTCATTATTTCCTTCTTCCACACTGCCTTCTTTGCTCCATATTTGGTAACCGCCCGACTATATGTCATTTTTGAATATTCAGCATCTCCGGAATACATAGGAAGTTCTGGATAGAATCTCGATCAATGGATAGAAGCACCATATCATTGGGCAAGAGGATTTTCTTTGTATCTAGATTATATCGAGCTATGCACTCTCGAACAAGATCAGGAGCTTGAATGGCAACAGGAAAACCGACAGCTTCTACCAACCCACTCTCCTTTAACTTCTCAGTGACAGGATGTATTTGGTCCACCTTCAATCTGCTCTGAAAGTTTTGCATATCAAAGAACTTGAAAGAGGTGTCTGTAATCTTATGCCAATCAGATGTGATGCCATTCATCCCATCGAACCCCATAAATCTAGTAGCCATGCTTCAACTAATTCTGAATTGGGAGTGAAGTATATCTCTCACAAGTGCAAGATCAATGAACAACTATTGCTAAGAATTTCAAATTTGGACAATTTGTCAAGCAAATGGTAGTTCATGTTTGGAATACTTCGTTGATTTTATAACTTTGAATTCTTACCATTTAACAACTGACTTCCTGTGCCACATGAATGAAAAGACTAAGACATTAATGAAGAAGCTCGTTATGGAGTAGAATAGATTTATTTGAATTAATTAGTTTTACCCCTATGGTCCGTTAAGAAACATCCTTTCACTTTAGTAACCATAATGGTAACTTTCTAGAGGTAGCGGAAAATCACTTTTCCACCTCCCTTTCAGTGGAGAAATGCCTTTGGAGTGTTCTCTACTCAAAAATGCACCGAAGGAGAATTTTAGCTTATTGAGATGCTAAAATGATATGTGTTTATTTTCTTTCCTTATACCTTGGATTAATCAAGAGATCTATTATTCTTCAAAAATCCTTTGTTTTAATGGATTGGCAGAAAACATACCCCGCAGGTTGAAACCCGCCTGTTGGAGCGACGAAGAAGCCATTTTCCGCTTTTCCACCAGTAAGCTTGCATCTAGAATTCTTCCTTGTTCAATAATTCCTTTTTCTTGAAATAGATTTTATCTGAATGCCCAAAAATTCCTTATTCCCAAATCTCTCATTTTCAACTTTCACTGAGCTTTGATACTTTAAAGTCTGTTAATTGTGGAAAATGCACTCTCTAAGTGATTTTCCGCAAAGGAGAAGCTCAGAAATAATTTTCCACCAATGATGCAAAAGGGAATGTAAAGGCAAAATACTTCAACTGCATACTGTAGACACCCTAAAATGGACAGGCTTGCGATTTTACATTAAAAACACTAATTTTCCATCTATTAATTAATGGTTTTTTAATCATTAAATAATCATCTATCTTCTTCTAAATAAATTTCACAAATCATCTAATCCAATTCCCAAAATTAATTAAATAATTAATTTTATTTAATTGATTAATTATCATTATTTAATTAATTAAACTCAATTTCCTATAGTTTAAATTTGAATATTTAAACTTACTAATTAAATTCTTCTAATTAAATTAATTTCAATTAAATTAATTTAATTTCATCAAATAAAGCAATTCTTAATTAAAAAGAATTCAATTATCTCACA
>MU226468.1:958023-969282 GCA_018584345.1 Thuja plicata
AGAGATTCTCGCTTACCATAAGAGCCCAATCGATGAAATGGTGTTGAGAAAAGATCACCTGGACTAGGAAGAAATGGTGTTCAACAAAGTTTAGAGCGTCACTTTCACCTCGGATCTGATGGAGCAACACCAAGATGTCTACAATCTCTGGCTTCAGTTTCATGTCGTATAATGTTTTGGGCAACTTGCCTTTGGCGCTCCTCGGTTCTTGAAACCATGACTTCATTATTTACTTCTCACATACTGCCTTCTTTGCTCCATATTTAGTAACTGCCCGACTATATGTCATTTTTGAATATTCAACCTGCTCTATAATGGGCAGGGAGTTCTAGACAGAATCTTGAGCAATGGATAGAAGTATCGTGTTGTTGGGCAGGAGGATTTACATGGTATCTGGATTATATCAAGCTATGCACTCTCAAACAAGCTCAGGAGCTTGAATGGAAATAGGAAAACTGACAACTTCTACCAACCCACTCTCCTTTAACTTCTCAATGAGAAGGTGTATCTGGTCTTCCTTCAATCTACTCTGAAATTTTTGCATATCAAAGAACTTTGACGAGGTGTCTGTAATCTTATGTCAATTAGATGTGATGTCATTCATCCCATCGAACCTCGTAAATCTAGTAGCCATGCTTCAACTGATTCTGACTTGGGACTGAAGTATATCTCTCACAAGTGCAAGAGAAACAGACAACTATTGTTAAGAATTTCAAATTCGGACAATTCGTCAAATAGATGGTAGTTCCTATTTGGAATACTTCACTGATTTTATAACTTTGAATTCTTACCGTTTAACGACCGACTTCCCGCGCCATACGAACGAAAAGACTAAGACATTAAAGAAGAATTATGTTATGGAGTAGAATGGCTTGATTTGAATTAATTACTTTTACCTCTATGGGCCATTAAGAAACATCCTTTCACTTTAGTAACCGTAATGGTAACTTTCTGGAGGTAGTGGAAAATCACTTTTCTGCTCCCTTTCAACGGAGAAATGCCTTTGGAGTGTTCTCTACTCCAAAATCCTCCGAATGAGAATTTTAGCTTATTGAGATGCTAAAATGATATGTGATTGGTTTATTTTCTTTCCTTATACCTTGGATTACTCAAGAGATCGATTATTCTTCAAAAATCCTCCATTTTAATGGTTTGGTGGAAAACATACCCCGCAGGTTGAAACCTGCGTGTTGGAGCATCAGAGAAGCCATTTTCTGCTTTTCCACCAGTAAGGTTGCATCTTGAATTCTTCCTCGTTCAATCATTCCTTTTTCTTGAAATATATTTGATCTGAATGCGCAAAACTTCCTTATTCCCAAATCTCTCATTTTCAACTTTCACTGACCTTTGATACTTTAAAGTATGTTAATTGCGGAAAACACACTCTGTACGTGATTTTCTGCCAAGGAGAAGATCAGAACCAATTTTTTGCGAATGTTGCAAAAGGGAATGTAAAGGCAAAATACTTCAACTGCATACAAAACCAATGTTAGAATCCTTCAAAACATGGCCTTTACCAGATTTGGGAGCTCAACCTACCCAATGAAACACGATCTCAAGGATAAATTCCCTCCGGCTCACAGAAGAGAAGGCAATTTAGGGAAATCCGATGAAGGCCTCCTATCCTAAGAGGAAAGCTAGTCTTAGACTCAGGACTTACACAAAGCTTTTAAGATCACTACTGCACATTAAACATCCTCTTTTTTCTGAAATATATGTAGACCAAAAGTGGGGCAACACACTGAAAACAAGTGATCAAACTCTAGCTTCTCACAATAACAAATATCCAATTCTACAAGCAAAATGTGTCGGTGACAGCATGTGGCACTTTCAAGACAGCTCGGATGAGAAATCCTGAGCTCCTCAAGGTCTTGACATTGATTGATTTTTAATATCACAAGATTCGTAAGATGGGTGACTTTACGCTCTTTACAATTCTTAACTTCACTTCCATAAGATTTTCCATGTATTCAAGTGTGATCAAGGCTGAGATAGTGAATTCTACTAATAAATATCTTGGATACAAAATATTCACAGCTAATCACTATCTTTTTAAGACTCAAGGTTTTTAAACCATCTGATATTCCTGATAAATCTGGAAACTCTTTCAAACAGTTTCAAAAATAGAAGCTCTTCAAGTATGAAGGCACTTGAAATTCAAGAGAAAGTAGAATTTGTATAAAAATTTTAATGATTTATAAAATAGTTCTGAGGCAACCATAACATAAGGAAAACCACAATACAGTTTCAAGGGAGTTTGACTCTTGGCTTAGAATATCAAAATATATCTATATTATTCTCCCACGATATTTGCATATTTTGATCTTTCCACACCCATCAATCATAATCCAGAAACCTAGGTCTCTAATAACTGATAATTCTTCAATCGCAGGACAACCTCGAATACTTAATTCTACAAGCCCTTCACAGGGAAAGTATGTTGTTTTCAAATTTTGGCAGTCAATCACTTGAAGACATTTCAGCTTTTCACATCTGTCAATTATAATCCTCTCCAAGAGATTTGGGCCTTTAATTCTAGCAATTCTTCAAGCTCCTAACAACCTCGAATGCTAAATTCTACAAGCTCTTCACAACCAAATTGTATTAGTTCTAAAGTTTGATAACCATCCAGCTTAAAATATTTCAACTTTATAAAGTCTACCAAATTTAATTCTCTCGAGAGACTTCATAGAAATGATGACATTATAATGAAATGGTGACATTATAATGAAATGATGACATTATATGATGTTTTAATTGATGCTTCTTTTACTTATAGAATGCATATATGATGAGTTATGATGTAATTTCAATAAAATGTGTTAATTTTATTGATTATGGCATTTTAATAAAATATGTTGATTTTATTGATTACATGTTAACAATACTAATATGTTGTCTTGGTCTTGAGTGTGTCTAAGTGATTGCAGGAAGAAGACGGGGTGTGGCTGAGATAGAGGAGGTTAGTTCACACACCACCTAGAGATACTATGTGTTCATGATAGTTTCATTTCTTTTTTTTTAATCTCTTTCAAACTTCTAAATGAATGATGAGAATGTGAAGGAAATAAATGATTACTTTTCATGTTTGCACATGTTTTAGATACTTTTGTATTAATTCTAAAACTTTTTGTTTAAAAAAAAAAAGTTGAAAACGAGTTAAACATTTCAAACAAATATGTATAAATATAAGAAAAAGATGTAATGTTCAGGTAATAGCTCTACCCTTATCGGATACAAGATGATTCGCATGCCTTCAATTATGATTATTTTGTCTTTTCTTTATTTATTAAAAATGGTTGGAATAAGGGAGCGGGAGAAGGAGTGGCTATTAAATGGGCCATTTCCTTAAATTGGGGAACACTCACTCTCTCTCATGGACGACAGAAGTTTTTTTTTGGGGGGAATTAAAAATAGATTCTTGAAGGAAAGAGAGAAAAAGGAGGATGAAAGGAAGTTTTGACTGAGGGGTGGACAGAAAATCTGGAAGGGAGGAAGGGTGGAAAAGGCTGGAGAAGAAAGCTATTACTCAGGAGTTTGAAATACAACACTGAAATCCCAGGTTCTTCATTTCTTGGAAATTATAAATATGGATGCTTTTCTTGTCAATTAATTTGCACCTATTGACTGTTTCCTTGCTTCATCTTTCTCTGTGTGGCTCTTGGGATTCTTCTACAATGTAGGAAATTTGTGTTTATAATCCAATGGGAGCAACATCTACGAGAACATTGTTCTTTTATACTGATTTTGAGAAAGATGTTTCTTTTTTTGAACTAGTTCAGCCAGCTTGAAGATGATAGTGTACCTATGCTACATTCTGTCCTTTTAAACCTTCTTTCTTTTTGATTATTTTTCCATTATGCATGACATGTGTATGGGAGTTGTTCTTTTAATCTGGCAGCGTATCTCTTTTTTTTGCTGTGACACCCACTACGTGCTTGTATTGCAAAAGAAATGAATACAAATATTTCAGGATTCTGTAGAGGAGAAACTAATACCCCCATGGATGCTAAGAAAGTGCAAAACACATTTCAGATGAAACTGAGACGATGTAAAGCTGAGATGTGTCAAAACCATATATTTTCCCTTTCATTTCCCTATGGTTTTTCTTGTTGAGGCTGTTCTCTCTTCGCTGTTGGGTTGAGGAAGGTCGGCGCTATGAGATTTTTTTTATTCTTGTCACAGGAGATTATATATATATATATATATATAACTTCAATGCACAAGCTGTGTTGTGTCACTGACTACAAAATTTTGAGTGGTTTATGTTATTTTATTAATTTTTCCTCTCTTTCCTCTCAAGTATCTTTCAGTATGCTCATCATTATTGTAATGTTTCCATTATAATTTCATAGCTGAGGAAAATCATACAAGTTTAATCCTGTCTTGATTTCCTGTGTAATACGTTCTGGTTTTTTATTAATATCATTGTAGCCATCGAGACATTCTTTGTGTTTCTATGCCTTTGTACAATTAGAAGATAATATGCGGTTAAATTCTCTCTTTAAATAACAGATGAATGAATAAACATTCTGGTAATCAGGAAGACTATATTGTGTTATGTTCTCCAGCGGATTTTTTTTATATATTTTAAAGAAGTGCTGGTGACTGTATATTGCCTGACATTATTGCATTCAATGACGACATTGTTTTTCTCTGGAGCAATACACATTATATGAATAGTGAATTTAGGAATTAGGAACCACACAGAAATGTCTAGTTCTGTCTGAAACGATCTGAATTTTGTCTAAAAATCATCGTAGCCGTTGGGAATGTTCTTCATGGTGTTTCATTTCAGCATAATTAGAATACCAATTTGGGTGTGGATGCCTCTTTACTAGGCAAATAATTAGATAATTCTGTCGTAGCTCAGGTAGACAATAAGTGATGGGTTCCCTGTGGGATTTGTTTTCCCTTATAAGGTTGTTCTGAACCTTATATTGCTTGTCTTATTGCTTCTTATAAAGATAATGAAAAACTTTTGGAGGAGATACACTACGTGAATAGTGAAGTTAAGAAATAATAGAGAAATAATGTTGATTACTTAAGTGCCCTTGTTCATAATAGCTGTATATATGTTGTGCATTCATTTTGCAAGGGTGCTGAATGTGGAAACTCAGGGGAAGGGAGAAATGAAATTCTTTAAATTTCTGCCTACCAGTAGGAATGTGGTGAAAATTGTTTTGGTGAAAATTGCTTTGGCCAAAGCTTGTGTATATGTATTTTTTTTATATATGCTTGTTATGAATCATCCCTCTGCCACATCCGTTTTTAGTACTACATTAGGCATATGTGCTTGTAGATATGTTTCACGGCTACACCAGATCCATCTGATTCACCAGTTCTGGGTAGCTAGGCTTCTCAAGCAGGGTCGGTGCATTCTTCATGTCAAGAAGAACCATGAGGGAGCTAACCACTCTATGGTTGGGTTGTAAAAGACCCTGAGCCACACTCCTATCCTGAGATATCAGATTGACACATGTCAGATGACTTAGGAGACAAGGACATACAGATGGACATAGGTCCAAGGTATATTTGTTATGGTATTATGTACAAATTTCATGATCTTATTAATTATTGACGAATCCAAGGTTCTGAGATGTACTTGATGTCTGGAGTATATGTCATCATCCAAATCACTCTATTTACGTCACTTGATGAAATAAATTATTTCTTTGTACCTTCATATTCTCATAAAGTTTGATGTGTAGGTCGACTTCCTTGTATTAATTAATGGAAATTACATATGGTCATGCAATGACTTACAGTGTTCATCTGTTAAGACATCTTTTGTAAATTAAATTCTTTATTGTACCTTACCTCTTTCGACGTGTAGGTCAAAATCATGTGGAAGTCTATTTCTTTTAGAATAATTTTCTTGGGTTGATTAGTCTATGTGTATGTTCGACCTTGCATCTCTTCTCAACTTTTTTCCAAAATTTACGCCATAAGTGTGATATGGCATCTTTGAGATTTGTGATTTTTACATGTGGTATCAGAGCCATGTTTAACTCTAGGGCTTTGGCCTGCTGCTTGCTAAATTTTTGTATTTATGTTTGGGTGTAGGACCTAATCTGCCACCATGAATACCAGAAACAATAACAAAGCAGAATTTTACAATTATTCGAGTGTCCAGCCCAATCAGAGGCTAGACCAGATTTTATCCCTCTTGACCCAACAAGGGAACCTCCTGCAATAACAAGGAAAACGTATGGATCACCTTGAAAATTGATATGAGGGGTAGAAGGGATGAGAACCGTCTGAATATAGAGGAAATGATATTGGAGAAGGATAGGAGGATAGAGGAACAATGAAAAAAAGAAGCTAACCTCAGGGCTGCAGAGGTAACTGGAAATAGGGGCAAAATAGCTGAGGATATCAACAAATACCTTAAAAAGGTCACACCTCCTACTTTTAGTGGTAAGACTCTTGGGGATCATGCCGAGGAATGGATTATCTCCTTCGAAAAGTATTTTTATGTCCAAAATTTCTCTGGACAGTCTAGGGAAATGTGGGCCACTTTCTAGCTGACGGAGAAGCTGCCACTTGGTGGGAAAATGTAATGGCAGAAAAGAAACTTCAGTCTTGAGAGATATCATGGGAGGATTTCTTACAGTTGTTTTGCACCAGATGGTTACCTCAGTTATTCATTGATCAGAAGGAGGTAGAGTTTCAAAATTTAATTCATGGAGTTATGAGAATTACTCAATATCATGAGAGATTTTTTCATTTGGTTAAGTATGTTCCAGAGTACCAACAGGATGAATGGTTTAGGACTCGCAAGTTTATAACAAGGGTGTGTCTTGAGGTGGGTTCTGAAGTTGAAATGCATGAGCCTGAAACCATGGATTTTTCTCTCAGGAAGGCTCTTAGACAGGAACAGAGGTTACAAAGTCTGTCCAAAGTGAATATTAATCAGAAACCTAGCGATACTCAAGGTTTCAAGAGGAAATATCAGGATAATAAACAACATAATGGTCGACGTCAGCAGATTCAGAATATGAGGGGGAAAGGACAAGGGAATTCAAGAAGGAATTCCTATAGGAACTCATAGAACCATAATCTGAATAAGGAGAACAACAAGGATTCTAACAGGAATGGAAATAGGAGAGACAAATCGAAAGGAAATAAGGGACCCTGAGATGAGTGTTTTGTGTGTGGAGGTGATCACTTTGCTACTAGATGTCCTCAGCATTCAGATTGTAGAGCCCTTCAGGCACAACATCACATTCATGTAATTATTGATCACTGGCAGGCTAATTTTTAGGCTACCCCTATCTAGTTGACTGGTAAGCTTTTTGGTCAGAATGTTTCAATTTTAATAGACACAGGAGCTACATAGTGCTTTTTAGATCCCAGAGTTGTATCTAGGATTTTAGTTAGAGCAGGATTTATGTCTAAACCATGGATTTTAGAACATGGAAATAGGGCAGAACGTCGGGTAGAGCTGTGTTTATCTTGGAGCGAGTTAGAACTTCCTAGTTTACTTATACAAGTAAACCTTTATGTTGCCCCTTTAGGATTGTATGATTTTATATTATGCATCAACTAGATAACTAAGCATAAGGCAATTGCAGATTGTAGAGACAATTTTTTTGTATGCTTTGATGATGTGGGAAAATCTGCAGTAATAAGGCATGTGAAGCGACTTATGGAATTGAGACAGATTTTTGCTATGCAATTAAAAAGGGATAAAAGGAAGGGGTGTATGTTTTATGTAGCACATGTCATGGATATTGACACCACTCCTTGTGTAGATGATTTTCCCTTATTACATGAATTCCAAGATGTATTTCTAGAAGAATTACATGAACTACCTCCGAAGGGCGAGTTTGACTTCTTCATCAATTTGATGCCTGAAACTGAGCCACAATCCAAGGCTCCATAAAGAATGGCTACTACTAAGATGTATGAACTGAAGGTTCAACTCTAATAAATTTTGCGTAAGGGGTTCATACACCCTAGTGTATCACCATGGGAAGCCCCGGGGATCTTTGTTAAGAAGAAGGATGGTACTTTGTGACTGTGTATTGATTAAAGAATGCTCAACAAAGTGACCATCAAGAATAGGTATCCCTTTCCATGAATAGATGAGCTATTCGATCAAATGGAAAGAAAAAATGTGTTCTCTAAGATCAATTTGAGATCTGGTTATCATCAGCTCTGGATTAAGGATGCGAACATAGCTAAAACTGCGTTTAGGACACAGTATGGGCATTACGATTTTGTTGTCCTACCTTTTGGCTTAACAAATGCTCATGTCGGTTTTATGAACCTTATGAACAGTGTTTTGAAAGATTGTTTAGATAAATTTGTGGAGATCTTTATAGATGACATCTTGATCTACTCTAAGAACATGGAGGAGCATGAAGAGCACTTGCGTATAGTCTTACAACATCTGAGAGACAGGAAACTTTATTGTAAGCTATCAAAGTGTTCGTTCAATCAGAAAGATATTCACTATTTGGGACACATCATATCTTTAGATGCAATTGCAGTAGATCCTTCCAATATTAAGGCTATTCTTGAATGACCTTCTTCTAGCAATGTGAGTGAAGTTCGAAGCTTCATGGGGTTGGTTGGTTATTACAAGAATCTATGGAGGGATTCTCAAATACTGTTGCTCCAATTACATCCCTTCAGAGAAAAGGGAAAATATATGAGTGGACAGAGGTATGTGAGGAATCTTTTAAATTATTGAAATAGAAGCTCATGTCTGTACCTATCTTTATTATACCTAACCCCAATGGTTAGTTCACGGTAATTACATATGCTTCAAGTGAGGGTATGGGTGGTGTGTTGATGAAAAATGAAAGATTAGTGGCGTATGAGTCATAGAAGTTGAAAAAACACGAGGTTAATTATACTCTGCATGATTTAGAATTAGCTGATATTGTACATTCTATACAGATGCGGAGGCATTACTTATTGGGTAAGCCTTTTGAGTTGAAAAAATATCATATGGGACTTAGATATATTTTCACACAGCCTAATCTCAATGCCAGGTAGAGATGTTGGTTAGAGTTTCTGAGTATGATTTTGGCATTGAATACATTAAAGGGAAAGAGAATAGAGTGGAAGATGCTCTTAGTAGGAGAAGGAATATTTCTTCTATCTCTACCTCTAGGACACGCCTGGGAGAGAAGGTGTTGCTTAATCTTCCAAGAGAGGACCATTATGAGCTGGTCAAATCAGCTTTACACATTGATCTATTTGACTACCATTTTGATGGATACAGTCCCAATGATGATGGTGTTTTGAGATACCAGAGTAGGATGTATATTCTCGATCAAGTAGGTTTGAGGAAATTTGTACTTGAGGAGATGCATTGCACTCCATTTTTAGGTCATCCAGGGCTAAACAAGATGATTTCTAATTTGAGACCACAACATTTTTTGCTAGGGCTCAAGCGTTATGTGACAACTTACATAGCCCGGTGTTTAGAATGCTAGTGATTCAAGGTTGAGCATGTCTACCCAGCGGGATTATTATACCCACATGATATTCCAGAATATAAATGGAAAGTCATCAGTATGGATTTCATCTAGCGATTACCCATGACCAAACAGAGGCATGATGTCATTTTGGTTGCAGTTGACAAACTAACCAAAGTGGCTCATTTTATTCTAGGGAGCTTGAAAGATGGGTCCTTGGCTTTGTCCAAGAAGTTTGTGCACAAAATTTTCTGACTTGATGGTGTGCTAGAGACTATTATATCTAATAAAGACACACAAATGACATCAAGGTTTTGGACAACCTTGAATTCTTCCTTGGGTACACGTCCCAATTTTAGCACTGCCTACTGTATGCACCCTAAAAAAATAGTAAACATTAGTGGTTAGCACAAAAATAGTCGTACTCCTACTGGGGCTACTCCTTTTTCCCTTACATATGGTGCTGAAGCAGTGTTACCTTTGGAGGTTGAGATTCCTTCCCTTCGAGTCTCTCTCCATGGTTTAGTTACAGATGAAGACTACCGCGCCATGCGACTTCAAGAGTTAGAACTTCTAGATGAAAAACGTCAAGCATCATTTGACCATATGAGGTTCTATCAAAAGCGTATGTCCAAAGCCTTCAACAAAAAGGTTCACCCTAGAGAATTCCAAGTGGGAGATCTTGTCCTACGTGAAAATCCTAAAAATCAACAACATAGAGATCAAAAGGGAAAATTTGAACCTAATTGGCTTGGACCTTACATTATTACAGCAACTTTTGGGACAGGTGCTTATTTACTATCTATAGAGGAGGGAGAACAGCTCCTTGATCCCATCAATGTTTTTCACCTGAAGAAGTTCTATCCATGATGCCCGTTCTGTCTAGGGGCATCCCTTTGTACATATTTATTGATCCTGAAAAAATTCAAAAAAATAATATATTGTCAAAAATTCTAAAAATTAGAAAATGTCCTAAAAAAATGATCATCTTAGTGAAAACCTAGCAATAGGTGCTTTGGTGTATCTTCAAAAAAAGTATATATTTCAAAAATTCAAAAAAATTCAAAAATTCAAAAAAATAGAAAAAGTGCCTTGGTGAAAACTTGGAAACAGGCGCCTTGGTAGCAAAAATTCAAAAAAAAAATATAAAAAGTCCTGAAAAAAAAGAAAAGAAAAAAAATGAAAAAAGTGAAAAAATTAAAAAATTGTAATAAAATCCAAGTGGTGAAAACCTGGAAACGGGCGCTACTTGAGGCCTTTGCACCCCTATTTCTTAGCATGTGTCCGCAACACTTAGCCTTTCTCCATCATGCCTTGTCCTTGTTGCCTTGGTTCTGGAATTGGTCTTTGTCTTTGTCTAGGGGCATAACTGTATTAGCTTTGGTCTGTTAGATGTGTTTGTCTTTCAGACCTCACAAACGGTGTTTTTCAACACCACTCCACCTGTGTTTTTCAACACTTCCCTAGCGTCGAGTGTTTCTCAACACTTATCAGATATCCTACCTGCAGTCTAGATGATGCAATATTCCTCACTGGCAGATGTGATGCTCACAACTTGACTCTATGACTTACACACACGCACTTAAATATTTGATTCACTAAGACTTGTTTGACTTTATTTCTTTGTGTGTTGTCTGTGATGATTTCTTTGCTGAGTGTTCTCCCCCTATGATCATTTTCGATGATGCATAGCTAGAAGACTGAGGGAATAAGAACATGTTTTATTGCTTTTTCTACTTGTGGGTATATTTTGTTGGTCCTCACTGTCATTAGCATTTATGCTTGTTCCACTTGACATTGGGATCTACAAGGTATTATCCTTGAC
>MU226468.1:971133-995956 GCA_018584345.1 Thuja plicata
ATTCATTGGAGATATTGGCATTCTTGCCCTTGTTTTCATTGTGAATCTCTCATTGTATGGTTTATTGGCAAGGTCATGAGTTTATAGCTCTAGCTGAGAGCAATTTTACAAATCTTGCAACTCCATGGATAGAGAGCTATGGATCGATTTGTGAGGGCTCATTCTTGAGTTTCCTTGCATGTAAGGCTTCATAGAAGTGTAGTATTTTGTGTGTACACCTACCATCCTTAGACGGATGGGCAAACAAAGAGAGTAAATCAAGTGTTGGAGGATTTACTCTGAATGTACTGCATGGATCAGCTATATAAGTGGGAAGAGTACCTTCACTTGGTAGAGTTTTCATATAACAACTCTTACCATGCTTCCTTAAGAATGATGCAGTTTGAGGCACTTTATGGGTGTAACTGTCATGTTCCTATCAGTTGGGACAAAATTGAGGACAAGATCATGATTACTCTTGAAATGTTGTGAGAGATGGAGGAACAGATGACTTTGATTCGAGATAGGCTGAAAGAAGCAGTAGATCGATAGAAGATCTATGCAGACAAGAACAACACTTTTAGATAGTTCCAAGTAGGGGACAAGGTGTTTTGGCGTGTAAGACCCCACAAGAGCTCAATATCCTTCGGCAAGGCTTCAAAATTTGCACCGTGATATGTGGGGCCATTTGATGTTTTGGAGATCATCAACCTGGTTGCATGCCTAATTTATCTACCACCCGCTCTAGCCCAAATTGATAATGTCTTTCATTTTTCTTTACTAAAACCTTATCATGCAGATGCATCACATATTTTGGATTGGCATGCCTTGCAGGTTCAAGATCCGGGGTAGTGTTGGTGGAGCCTACCTGACTCATTTATTAGCATAGTATCTGATTACGCAACAGGGATGTCTTGTAATACAAGGTCTAGTAGGACCAATTCTCTGTTGATAGTGCCACTTGGGAGGATGCCGAGGATGTGCATCGATTTTTTCCTCATTTCTTTTCATATATTTCTTTTTCTTGATTCACTATGATGTATATATTTATGTCTGGCATGGTTCATTTGGTTATATTTTGATGTGACATTGGGTCGATGCCTTTTCCTAGTTGAGAGGGGTGTCACGACATGACCTATGAGAATATTTTTATTTCAAACCTATCATGCAACCTTTTGACCTTTGTTGACCCAGTAGATATGTTTTTGACTATGTCACTACGCTTTGTTGTTATGCTTGAACTAGTTTAGACCTTCTCACTAATGTTTTGGTTGATCATATTTTCAATTTTATAATGAAATGATGACATTATATGATGTTTTAATTGATGCTTATTTTACTTAAATCATACATATATGATGAGTTATGATGTAATTTCAATAAAATGTGCTAATTTTTTTGATTATGGTATTTTAATAAAATATGTTGATTTTATTGATCACATGTTAACAATACTGATATGTTGTCTTGGTCTCAAGTGTGTCTAATTGATTGTAATAAGAAGATAGGGGTTAGCTGAGGTAGAGAAGGTTAGTTTCCCAGCAGTGGTGGGTACGGATGATCTGGTCTACCCACACACCACCTAGAGATCTATGCATTCATGATAGTTTCATTTCTTTTTTATCTCTCTCGAACTTCTAAGTGAATAATGAGAATGTGAAGGAAATAAATGATTAATTTTTAGGTTTGCACATGTTTTAGATAATTTTGTATTAATTCTAAACTTTTTTTGTTTTGAAAAAAGTGTTAAAAAAGAGTTTAACATTTCAAATAAATATGTATAAATATAAGAATAAGAAGTGGCTATTAAATGGGTCATTTCCTTAAATTGGGGAACACTCACTCTCTCTCACAGATGACATAAGTTTTTTTTTTTGGAATTAAAAATAGAGTCTTGAAGGAAAGAAAGAAAAAGGAGGACAAAAGGAATTTTTGACTGACGGGTGGACACAAAATATGGAAGGGAGGAAGAGTGGAAAAGGCTGGAGAAGAAATCTATAACTGAGAATTTTGAAATACAACACTGAAAACCTAGGTTCTTTATTTCTTGTAAATTATAAATATGGATGCTTTTCTTGTCAATTACTTTGCACCTATTGAATGTTTCATTACTTCATCTTTCTATGTATGGCTCTTGGGATTCTTGTAGACTGTAGGAAATTTGTGTTTGTAATCCAATGCGAGCAACATCTAGGAGAACATTGTTCTTTTATAGCGATTCTGAGAAAGATGTTTCTTTTTTTTAAACGAGTGCATCCAGCTTGAAGATGATAGCCTACATGTGTTGCATTCTGTCTTTTTAAACCTTCTTTATTTTTTTATCATTTTTCTATTATGCATGACATGTGTATGGGAGTTGTTCTTTGTATCTAGCAGTGTATCTCTTTTTTTTGTTGTGACACCCACTCAGTGCTTGTATTGCAAAAGAAATGAATACAAATATTTTAGGATTCTCTAGAGGAGAAACTAATACCTACATGGATGCGAAGAATGTGAAAAACACATTTAAAATGAAACTAGGATTATGTAAAGCTGAGATGTGTTAAAACAATTTTTTCCCTTTCCTTTCCCTATGGTTTTTATTTTTGAGGTTGTTTTCTCTTCGTTGTTGGGTTGAGGAAGGTTGGCGGTATGAGATTGTTTTATTCTTCTCGTAGGAGGGTTTTTCATATATAACTTGAATGCGCAAGATGTGTTGTGTCGCTGACTACAGAATTTTGAGTGATTTATGTTATTTTATTAATTTTTCTCTCTTTCATGTCAAGTATCTTTTGGTATGCTCATCCTTACTATAACATTTCCATTAAAAGATCATAGTTGAGGAAAATCATACAAGTTTAGTCCTGTCTTGATTTCCTGTGTAATACGTTCTAGATTTTTATTAAAATCATTGTAGCTATCGAGACATTGTTGTGTTGTTATGCTTCTATACAATTAGAAGATAATATGGGGTTCAATTCTCTCTTTAAATAACAGATTAATGAATAAACATTCTGGTAATCAGGAAGGCTGTATTGTGTTATGTTCTCTAGTGGATTTTTTTTTAATCTTTTAAGGAAGTGTTGGTGACTGTATATTTCCTAACATTCTTGCATATAATTATGACATTGTTTTACTCTAGAGAAATACACATTATATGAATAGTGACTTTAGGAATTAGGAGCCACACATAAATGTCTATTTCTATCTGAAATGATCTAAATTTTGTCTGAAAATTACTGTATTTATTGGGAATGTTCTTCATGGTGTTTCATTTCAGCATAATTAGAATACCAATTTTGGTGTGGATTCCTCTTTACTAGGCAAATAATTAGATAATTCTCTCGTAGCTCAGGTAGACAACAAGTGACGGGTTCCCTATGGTTATTTCTTCTCTTATAAGGTTCATCTGAACCGTATATTGCTTGTCTTATTTTTTCTTATAAAGACAATGAAAAACTTTTGGAGGAGATACACTACGCGAATAGTCAAGTTAAGAAATGACAAAGAAATAATTTTGATCACTTAAGTTCCCTTGTGCATTCATTTTGGGAGGGTGTTGAATGTGGAAACTCATGGGAGGGAAGAAATGAAATTCTTTAAATTTCAGCCTACTAGTATAAATATAGTGAAAATTGCTTTGGCCAAAGCTTGTGCATATGTTTTTTTTTATATATATGCTAGTTATGAATCATCCCTCTACCACATCCATGTTTAGTACTATATTAGGCATATGTGCTTGTAGTTATGTTTTATGACTACACTAGAACATCCGATCCACGAGTTCTGGGTAGCTAAGCTTCTTGGGCAGGGTCAGCACATTCTTCATGTCAAGAAAAACCCTGGGGGAGCTAACCATTCCATGGTTGGGTGATAAAAGTGCCTGAGCCACACTCCCTTCTCAAGATAGAAGATTGACACATGTCAAATGGCTTAGGAGACAGGGACATATAGATGGACAGAGGTCCAAGGTATATTTTTTTTGTTATTATGTACAAATTTCATGATCTTATTAACTATTGATGAATCAATCTATTTATGACACTTGATGAAATAAATTATTTCTTTGTACCTTCATATTATCATGAAGTTTGATGTGTAGGTCAACTTCCTTGTATTAATTAATAGAAATTGCATATGGTCATACGATGAATTACTATGTTTGTCTGTTAAGACATCTTTTGTAAATTATATTCTTCATTGTACCTTACCTCTTTCGATGTCTCTACCCATGCTTGTTCTCCTACAAACATATGTTGTCCTTTGTTGAGCCATGTAACCTTGTATGGGTTTTCATGTGGAATCCTTTTTCAAATTTAACTTGGTGGCTGCCTCTTCACTAATGATATTATCAGTTGAGCCTGAATCAATAATGACTCTACACACCTTTCCTATGATCTTACACTTCACTCTAAAGAGTGCCCTTCTTTGGCTTGGTTCTTCTTTGCTTGGCTCTCTAATCAATGTCCTCTTTATTACGAGGATAACACCTTCCTTTGATTCTAAAGGTACCTCTGATGGCTTGTGGCTACAACTTGAATTTTCTTGGACATAGTTAACTCTCTTTCCACCTCCTTGAGAAGTGGAACCCTTTTCAAGACACCTATAGGCAGGATGCCCTAGCTAATTGCAGTGGTAGCACTTCATGGTGGCCTCTTCCTTGATTGCTCCTGCTCCTTCCTCTCCAACTAGTGTTAGAACCTCTACCTCTATTGGAACCTCCTCTACTTGAGTTTCCTTCCTAATTTTCAGTGAGCTTGTTCTCACTTTGCTTCCTTGAATCTGATCCTCTTCCACCATAGCCTCCTTGTCCTCTTCCTTCTCTACCTCTTCCTCTTCCTCTGAAGTTTGATTCTGATTTATTTTTGTTCTTCTCTTCCACTTTTAATGCAAGTTGGAAACACTTATGGACGGTTGTGGGAGTCCACAAACTGGTTTCCTCTTAGATATTCCATTTTAGGCCTCCAAGATACCTAGCCACCTTAATAGTCTCATCCTCTTGGACTCTTGACCTCAAGCACAACTTCTGGAATTCTTCAGTATACATAGACACATCCAAACCTTTTTTCTTCAAACTCTGTCTCTTCTTGTGTAATTAGATTTCATAATCCTCAGGTAGGTATTGCTCTTTTACCTTGTTTAACATGGCCTTCCTATTTGAAATTGGATGCTTACCCATCTTCTCCCTCTCTTCTTGGAGGTATTTCCACCATGTTAATGGTGAACCTCTTAACCTTGACTTTGCAATTTTTACCTTCTGTGCTTCAGTTATGCCCTCACATTCAAAATGATTCTCAATACCTTCTATCCATTCCACAACTAGTTCACTGTCCATTTTTCCATTAAAGAATGGAATTCCTTCAAGAATTTTGCCTCCTAGGGCTTTGAGAGCTTTTAGAAGTAGCTCCTCATTCATTGGAGGGTTTGGTTTAGGTATCAAGTCTTCTTCATCAACTTTCTGCTTCCCTCTGTTGCTGCTGACTTCATCTCCATATTTGCTTTTTGTTGCATTTGCAACTTCTTGAAGTTTTACCTTCATCTCATCTAGGGCTTCTTCAAGGAGTCTACTCCTTTCCCTTTGATCCTCTATCACTTTCTTCTATTCATCTACTTCCTTTGCAAGCTCTGCATTGGTGACCATCTTGTTTTCACCCACTGATATTGTTGGCTGGAACATCTACCACAAGCCCAATCAATTCAAGCTCTTATACCAATCTGATGTGGACAGTGGAGTTTTTTTGCTGCTGCAGAACCAGCTTGGCTCTATTCCAAGATCTTTCTCCTAGATGTCTTAGGGTGTTCACAACCCTAAACTAAGGTAAGTCACTCTCAACTTTACCTCCTCCTCAAGACAAAGTCCCCATCGAAATGCTTTTCAAATTCTTCTTGTTAAACCTACACAAATAGATTCTTTCTACTTGCTTATTCAATGTTTTCTGAACATTGCTTTCATTATCTTCCCTAGCCGGACTATTTCCAAGCTCGCCTAGGGTAAGATCTCCAGACTCTTTATTGTTGCTTCTCCTATAGAAAAAAGGAAACTATGTACAAGGGCTCCTCTCGATTTCCATCCCAACACACGACTCTCACCATGGATTCAGGAATCTCGAGGGGCCATTACTGTTTACAACCCAAAATGGGTGAAGAACTAATAGCTTGCAAAATAGAAAATAGGGTAACTAATCCACTTGCATGCAAAAGGAACCACAAAGAAACTTGATATTTACTAAACACACAGTCTAAAACTTCTCACTACTGGAAACAAAACAAAACAATACAATAATCTACAAATCTCTAACTTTCCTGTAGCTTCTCTTCTTCTACAATATCTACTTTCTAGATCTCTAAAAATGAAGGCTCTAGATGTTATTAGTAACCATCCTCTCATAAGAAACAACCCTAATGGTCCACTCATTCACAAGAATCTCTTCAGGAACCGTTACACTAACCATACTGTCCATAAAAGACAAGATCCACTTTTCACATGCCGTTATGAATAAATATTGCCGAGCAACAGTAATGCAAGCCGAGCACCAGTCACAATCAGTGTTTGCCGAGAAGCAGTGTTAGCCGAGATGTAATGTTAGCCGAACTACAGGGTTAGCCGAGTTGAAGTGTTAGCCGGTCGGCAGTGTTAGCCGAGCAGCAGTATTAGCTGAGCTACTAGGCAATGTAGGCTGAGCTACTCGGCAATGTAGGTCAAGCTACTCAGTAATAGTGTAGGCCGAGTGCTAGTGATACCAAGAAGCTTATCCAAGGTTCCCGATTCCTTGGTTGGATTTCTAGAGGCTTACCAACTACCTCACACACACACACACACAACTAAAGGAAAGCAACTAAGCAACCTATCTAGACATGGATTGACCTAGTCATATCCATCTTAGGGAAATAAACCAAAATGACCTTATAAGGTCCACACACACACTCCTGACTTGGCTAGAGTTACTACATGCCAGAAATAAGGAGCTAGGGGTTTGAGTTAGGTGTGCTCCTGCACCAATGAAGACATCATATGGTAGTTTCTTTGGTTTGGATGTAGATGGCGGTGTTGTTTCCTCAAAAGCATTGCCAATCTGCTTATCTGTTGCCATTGGGATAAAATTGGATGAGGAAGTCACCCAAACATGGCTAATGAATGGGAGTGGATTGAGTTTTGCCAGATAATGATCAAAAGGGCGAAGCTAAAATCTGAAGAAGAGAGAAACACAAAGAAAGGATAAAAGATAAGTTTTGATTAGATGGGGAGGAAAATTATGAGCCAATGGGTAGAAATTGTGAATGGAAGAGAAGAGGGGGGAAACAACAGGGAAGGCGGTCAACAAGACCAAGGAATTTTCTGTACAGATTTTCATTGTGAGATTTACTTCTCTGTGACAAAAACGTGTGGGGACAGAGACTTCTTTCTTTACGCGGTTTGCCCAGTTTCATCGAAATAGAGAAGATACTCAAAGGGAAGTGGAGGTAGGCGTATGTCCCATGAAACCGAAAAGATCCTGAGAAATGTGAGATGTACGTGACATTAGCTGTAAAGGAGTGGTACTTTGTTTAGTGTGATTAATTGTAAGAGAGTCCTCACTTTAGGGCCCGTTTGGTATCTAATTCTTACTTTTGTTTCTTCCATGTTTGTTTTCATTTTAAAAAAAATTAGAATTGGAATTTCAAAATTCCAATTTTGCTTCAAAATGGACATATGCATCTTCCATCCAAATAAATAGAATTGGAATTACATCTTTCAATTCCATTTTTTCATAAATCAAATTGCATAATGATTTTGGGTCCATAGATTACCAGTATGGACTTTGCAAACTAAGATTGTGGGAGCCTGAGGTCGAGACAATTTGGATCCATCCGAAAACTGTAGCAAAATGTCTTGAAAATCAAGAAAACTCCCACTTTGAGAGGCTCGCTCGAGCAAAGGCAGCAAACTATTTGTGGTCTCTGCTTGCACGCAACAGAGAAATCTCGGGCATGAAATATGATCCAACTGCTAACTATGAAAGACCACAGGATGGATATCCAGGCTGGACGAGCTTTACAAGTCCGAGTAGACTAGGACGGATGGGCTAAATCCATGCAAATCTTCGAGTGCTATGCAGACAATACCTCGGCCTACATAAGCCTTCTCAATTGCACACTGGAGCTCAAAAAAATTATCTGAAGAACGACGTACGTGGGATTTTCTACAACAACAGGGGATTCATTCCAGAGACAAAGACTTCTCAACTAGAATTTGAGTTCCGTGATGTTGTCAGAGTCTTTAATGAATTATGGAATCTCTGGTGGCGGGGTCAAAGTCAGCCTTTTTGGTGGGCTCAATTATAGTCGAAATGGTCATGGTTGGATTATTAGCCTCGTGGTTTGGGGTTAATAGATTGAAGAGGCAAAACCAGGCTACTAGAACTCTTGGTCGAGGAAGCTTCATCAGAGAGCTGACAATAATCCACAACTCTGCCATATATAAATTATAGAAAATGTTTGATCTGAAGCTGATCCAAACGGGTCCAGCTCATATTCTGGAAATTATTTTCAGGATAAGTATCTTTCAGAATTTTAGCATCTTCCAGAATTGACATTATCCAGCATTTGGTATTCCAGCAACCAATCGTGGTAAGGTTAAATACTATTAGATGAATAAACAAGAACTAAAATTGTAATGTTTCTATGTATTATTATGGTATTTCTAACTTGTTTTTCTACTAGCTACATTGGCTCTTTAGTGGAGGACAGTTGATAATGTCTCTATAAATATTTGTTGTTATAAGATTGTTGACTATAACATATTTGGTTATAGATTGTAGGGGAAAGTCTCTAATAGCCACCTAGGCTAACTTCATGCACCTAGAACTCCTAAATTGTATGTCAAATTTTGACAATTTTTTTGGTGTAGCTTTGTATGTGAGTTAAGAGCTTAAAGCTAAGGTTTTGGCTTCTGGGTATTCACCGATCTCTCTATAGAGATCGTCAAAGACCAAGTGGTCACAAATGACATTTTCAAAGTGTCGCCTAGAACCCGACCCCTAGACCCTCAATAGCCGACAATAATATATCCAAAATAATAATAATAATAATTAATAGGCCCCCAATTACTAAACATCTAGATATATAATTATAAGATGTTTTAAATGTGGGCCCACTCAGTAATTAGCTATCCATAGCTAGCCGTAAAACCACGTTTATTTCACCTTCTTTCCATTATTTTCTCAAAACTTCATCCTCCGCACGCTTCCTGTCGAAGTCATTTATATGTATGCGATGAGGGTTTCTATGTGTGCAACGAGGGTTTCACAAGTGAGGGATTCCTTCATCACCTCACTAGTACAAATGATTTCACAGGGTTTATTGTTGTAATGATTTGCGCTTGCGGTTTAATCTGCTACTTTAATCGTAAAATGTTGTTGCAGTCAATTACTTTTACGGATTCTTGATGTAGAAAGGGGTTTGAATCAATTCATTCAATTTTCATATGATCCTCTAAAATTATTGAATGAAAATTCAAGGAAATAGGGTGCATTGTTGATATTATGATTACAGTTACTAGTTTAATCATGAAAAGATATTGTATTCTTTTTCTTTTACAGTTTCTTGTTTTCACAAGGTTTATCGTTGTAATGATTTGCACTTGCGGTTTAATATGTTACTTTAATCATAAAATGTTATTGTAGTCAATTGTTTTTATGGATTCTTGATGTAGAAAGGGGTTTCAGTCAGTTCGTTTGTTTTTCATATGATCCTCAGAAATTATTGAATGAAATATCAAAGAAATAGGGTGCATTGTCGATATTATGATTAGAGTTCTAGTTTAATCATGACAAGATATTGTATTCTTTTTCTTTTACAGTTTCTTGTTTTTTTCTATTGTTTCTGTGTTTTCATTCGAGGGTTTGACTCCGTCGTTTTGTTTGTAAATCATATTATTAATTTATTGTATCCACTGTCAAATAAAAATGGTAAAATAGTGATAATATGTTATTCTATTCATTTGGTTTAACGGTTTTGTGTTTGTTCCAACTATTTATTGGTCTTCGATCAAAGGTTTGAGTTAGCTCATTCTATTTTTTTAGCAGAATGTGTAATTATTGCATGGCATGCAAAGAAATAGGTGCATTGTTAAAATTTTGATAACAGATGCTAGTTTAATCAAGAAATTTTATTGTCTTTTATCGCTTATGCAGTTTCTTGTTTGTTTCAACTGTTTATGCATTTTCAGCATAGGGTTTCACTCGGTCCATAATTTTTTCATCATACTATTTAATTATTGCATGGAATGTCAAAGAATTAGGGTAGAATTCATCAACGAATTAGGGTTTCATTTGTTTTTATAGTTTCCTTTTTGTTTCAACCCTTTCTCAGTATTCAATTGAGGGTTTTCGTCCGTCCATTTGTTCTTCTTATCACACTATCAAATTATTACATTGAATGTCAAATAAATATAGTTCATGCTCGACAATATGATTAAATATATTAGTTTAATCATGAAATGTTACTATAAGATTAATAGAGTTGCTAAATTAATTATGTGAGATTATTGCATGAAATATCAAATAAATAGGGTACATTGTTGATATGATATTAGAGCTGCTATTTTAATCATGAAAAGATATTGTATTTGTAACCAAATACATTTACAATCCACGATAGGACTCAGTTTATTGAGCAAAAAAATAAAGAAGCAAAGTGTAGTTAATATAATGAATCTAAGCATAATGAACATAATAAACCTTACAGTCATTTGGTATGAACTAGTTAAGTGTGCCCGAAGGGTCATCTCTCTACTTAAGGGTATCCAATATTGCTTCATAATCAACATTACTAATAAACCAAAGTTCTTTTGCCTATGGTTTTCCATGATGCTTCAAGAACTTAACATTCATTGCTATAACAAGGTGTGAATACATGACAATGGTTTCTCTCATCTCATAGTCTTCAAATGTAGGTGTTCCTATGACATTCTTTATAAGCATGTATGTTCAAAATCATGTTCCTACAAAAACAACTAAAGCAATAGGATATGTGAACCCATCATCGTTTGTCTTCGTTTGTGCTAGCTTCTTCTTTCCCTCTACACATCATGCCCACCAGTAATCTAATCTCTCATCATTCGCCTATGGTACAACCAATGCAAAAACATGTCCTAGATGTAGAAGATCTTAAAGATTGTTTTACTCAATTGAACTATCCATGTCATCATTTCTTAGGTATATTATTTAAGATAAAGGAGTTAGATATTGTGGAACCCATGCATACACCCACTCACTTAACTCACACTAATCCCAATCACACTGAAAAAAACTGGGAAGAAAACATGCCAACTCTTGTGTCCAAATAGTTAATTTACTTGCATCTAAGCTTAAAAAAGAATACATCTTTGAATAATCTTTAACTATCTAACAATCCAATATGTTTCCTATTGTTCCCTCCTCAACCAACTAAAATAATCTGTGCACAATTGAATCAAGTGTCCCTCCCTGTGATAATGTTGAACTACAACAATCAACAATAGAATGAAAATCACAAAGTATATAGAGCTCCTAAAATCCTCAATTGTTCCTTAACTAGAGCTCTCTTCACACACGAACTCTCTCCATCATGCTCATCTTTCCCATGCCTAGATTAAAAAAAACTCCAAATATGAGGTACATCCCTTTCTGCATGCATTCTACTCAACCAATAAAATATACGAGCATTCTTGAATTGACCCATGTTGTTATCTAACCAAATGAGATGTCTATCCATTGAAATATATGTTTCTCGCAAGAAATCAAATAAATTCTCAAAATAATGTTGTGCATACTTGGAAGAGTGAGATATATCATCACTCATATAAAAATGGCTCTCTCTGATTGTCTTTATATCATGTTCTATAATTTCAGGGGAACGCCTATACGCTATGTGGACACAAATAGCAATATGAATAGAATTATAATATTGAGCTTGCAACTCATTATGTTGTTGTAATGTGTAGTTTTATGTGAAGTCAACCACCGATATAATAATGCTAATTGGGAAAAAATCCTTACACATCCTGAATTGTCGATCCAACCACTGAGACCTATGACTATGCCTTGCATACTTGTAGAAAAGATTTTCCTTGAAATTTGAAATAAAATCAACATTACTATATACATTCTTTTGTAACCAACTCACATCTAGAACCTTCACCTCCACTCTTCAAAGTATATTTCACTGTCTCATATATCTTTTTTTGAACAATTTTCTTACCAAATTCATGTTTTTTTCCCTCATGAAAATATTCAACAAACTTCAACAAGCCACCACATTGTGAGAAATTAGATCATTTAAGCAATCATTTATACAGAAGAAACAACCATCATCTCTAGGACATAAAATTTTATCTAGCAAGTCTTTCGATGATATTAGAAGATGACTCGCACAACAATCCTATAATATTTCATTAGTATGCAAAGTAGAATGAAAGTTGTGTAATAGTTCATGACACATTGAAAACTCCACATGATATTTACAACAAGTATGTCTAATCTTAAAAGGTACACAATAAAATGGCTTTAAGGATTCAAATGCCCTTTATGATATTTGCAATGTTGGATGTGTCTCAGAATTCTTTTTGAACAACATTGTTTGACTTACTTCCAAATAATGTTTAGGATGCGGTGTGTGGTCTCAGTTGCCAATTCTTAACTTCAAGATATCCTTAACATTTGATGACACTCTTGAGTTAGAGTGTCAAAATAGTTAAATTTTATCCTTCACACTATCGGTTAGCTTCTTATAAAAATGTGGAAGCCTCCCACCATAACCCCATGTATCATTTTGAATAGGATCCTCAAGTCCTACTCGTCTTGCAAGAGCTCTATCCAATTTTTTGTGATTTATGTTGAAATCAAGATAATTGTGTATCATAAGTGAGTCTTTATCAAATGGTGACTTACTAGGGAGGCAGTAATAACCCTACGAGAGGCTCTCTTATCTTTTTAATTGATGCTCTTCCCAATAGAATTGAGAGCACTAAAATAATTTCTCATAATAATAACATTTCTCTACATTTTCTTGTTCACATGAATCTTCAATTTCTTTAGCATAAGGTCTCATCTTTTGTATCTTTAACAATTGTACAAAAATTAGGCATTTCTCGGTCAATGTCTTCTCGCTAAAAAATTCATTAAAAGGTTTTGAAGCCCACAACCAAATGGTTCTTATTGATCTCTTACCCTCAAAATTGTTCATAATGTTCTCATTGATTTCAAGTAACCATTTTGGTGAGATTGAAGGTCTTGAATTTGAAGTGTTTTGTTTTTCCACATAAGGGACTTCATTTCTCATGTAATTTGGAGATGTATAACATCCATTTGATTCATCAATGTTATTTTCTATGCCAATCCTAAGTTGAATATCTTGTGCAACATTTGCATCACCAATCTCTAAATTTTCATTCTGAAATTGAATATCTTATGCAACATTTTCATTCTCAATCTCTACATTTTCATTGTCAACCTCTACATTTTCATTATCAATCACTACATTTTCATTCCTAATCTCTATATTTTCATTCTAAATTTGTACATTTTCATTCTCAATATCTATATTATCATTTTCAATCTCCAAGTATTAATTCTCATTGTCAAAATTATACTCAATATTTTCAAATTGAATCTCCTCTTCACTTGAAATTAAATTTACAGGTGGACCTTGGGCCTCACCTTCACTAATATTTAACATACCATGTCTCATATTCCTATGGTTTTCCCTATCTCTTTGTCTGTATGCCTCAATTTCATATTTTGTAAGCTTTCTCTTTTGTATATGTTTTCGATGACTGTTGTTCCCCATTATACCATCAAAAAGTTGACCAAATATGATTGCCATACAAGAAATTTGAGAAACAGATGTTTCAAAAGTGTTATGTTATCTGTTGCAGACTAAAAACTCATGAATGTCAAAGAAGAAAATAATGTAGGGTTTGTTGGGATCAACAAAATGGCCCACTACCCTCTATTATTCAACACGTATCCAATATCAGATACAAAGAAGATGAAATTTTTTCTATGCAAATATTTTTACCGTTGGCACCAACTAGCAATACTCTCTCTCTCTCTCTCTCTCTCTCTCTCTCTCTCTCTCTCTCTCTCTCTCATGCAAATAGAGGTGACTGCATCAGGAAAGGGTGTACTGAGAAGATTCTTGAGCCCTTTATAGGCTATTTTCCAAAGTGAAACATGTACAAATCAAAGAAATGAGAGGGGAAATGAAGTTCCTCAAATAATTTTTCTCTTAGAGAATGCTACAATTATAGAATATGCACAAATGGTTTCATTGAAAAGGTTGTAGAAATATTTAGGAAACTGCAATTGCAAATCAAAGTCAACACTCCATGATGTTTTTGAGCATTTCCCTTGCCTTTTTTTAATAAAAATATGTTAGCATACATAGATATTGACATCTTCACCCTTATATAATGAATTACAATAATATGAGGGAGCATACATCTAAACTTCAAGTCTGCTTTCACTAAGCAACCATGTGCAGGGGGATCCCCTCCATCAAAGTTACCCAGGTGTCAAACCTAGCTGAAATGTGTCTTTGAGGATTTAAAAGTTGGTGGATGGATTTCTCTATCTCATCCCATCACCCTCACCAATTGGGCTTAACCAATTGAGCTACAACCATTTGGCTTACCTTACCTATTTTGAACAAGATCTTTTGAAAATTTTAGAGACACCCATTGATCCATAAAGAAAGGTAAGGGTTTGTAGAGAGGAAATAAATTGTTTGACGATGTAGGGAGCTTAATGATGTCCTTTATAGTGGTGGTAGAGGCAACATGGGGCAAAATAATTAAACGAGTAGTGTTATACCATGTGACTTAGTGGATTACAATGTCTGCTTCTAGATGTGATCAATTGAATCTCTAACATTAAGTATAATTCATTTATAGTCCCTTCCTTCTACACCTTTGAGCCTCCATTGGAAGTTTCTCAGCAACATTTGAAGATTCATCCATCTATCCGCCAACGAACACACAAACCCTATTTCATAGTTCCATGTCTTGAAAAGATAAGAAAATAAATAATAGTATTGAATTAAAACATCTACTCTTGCCATGAGGTACAATTAATCAATGTTGATTATGTTAATGAATAGATCGTAGGTATTGCATTTAAGGAGCATGACATTATATGATCTAGTCATTTTTGCTACATGTTACAAGTGATTTGAATTTTTTGAAAATGTTGACATTGGATGAGTTAATTCTCATATTGTCCTCTTCTTTACCCATATCATCAACCATTTGACTAATAAATTTCTTCACCTATATGAAACAATAAGATATGCTATAAATTGTTGAGAAAATATATGAGAAAATGAAAACTTATTTATAATCAAATGTACTTAGTATAAAATGACAATTCATGTCATTATTTATTCTTAGCAACTTTTTATTGATTTTGTCAGAAGCATAAGGCCCCTATGTAGATTGATTTTATTATTGCTGGTAATAAATAATATGCAACGGGATGACTATGAAATTTGACCCTCTTTTGAAAAGTCATGATTGACGATATACAAGTGTTCAATCTCCCAAAGTCAAAATATATCTAATCTCATTATTATGAACTTTGATTTATTTCTAATGATATTGGGATACTAAGTGTACTTAGGACATGACATTGATTTGTAAGAAACATTTCTACATATCTTGATAAAATTATATGCTAGCAATAGCATAATGAGATTATTTTTAATAAAAATATCAAGGTTAGATGAATGCAAATAGTCTAGAATTCAGAATATATTTGAGCATTTTGACCAAGACTATTATAGGACTATCTTGAATAACCTTAGAAAAATTAATAGTGTACATTTTGTTCATATGAGGAACATGTGAATTTTACATGGAACATAAATTATTTTGATATTGTATTTCTTCATTGAATCATCGTTAGAGGTTTCCTAATTAGCATAACTAATGAGAAAGCATACTATTACATTAATAAGACCTATTAGCATTATCTCACTTGTTCCATAATTACATGATATAAGCTTGGGCATATAATCATGTAGTGATACAAGTGATAAGGACTTCATTATTGAAACTAAAACTATATTTTGTTCATATTTTAACATTATTATAATTTGACACTTTTTGGAAATCCACTTGTTGTTTCAGATTATAGGCTTTACATAGCCACATGAGTACTATAAGCTTCATAAATATAAGAATCCTAATATTTGAACTATCACGTGAACCGAGGAAGGTGCTAAATTTGTATGAAATTATTTATGATTATATAAAAGGAAGCTATCATTTATCATTTAGTTCAATGAGATGGAGTTAAGAACCATTGGTAATCCTATTGTATGAAATATCCCAATATGTTATTGTGGAATAAGTCTATTAGCTTAAGATTATTCTTTTCATTACAATAGCTACTTCTCTCTTTCTATATCTGGCATCATCCTTTTGGCATTTCACTACATAGACAGTTAATACAATGGTGTACCTGATTGATTGAGGTCCATCTTCTTGCGGATCTTTAGCTGCAAGGCATTTGTTCACATTCCTAAGGAGAAAAAAATGAAGTTGGATGTCAAGTCCAAAAGATGTATTTTCAATGGATATGGAGAAGAACAGAAGATGTATTTTGAATGGATATAGAGAACAGCGGTATGATTATAGGGTGTGGGATCCAATTGCCAAATGAGTAATTCGATGTTAGGATTTTCTCTGTAATGAAAAAAATGATGTTTGGTCTGCACAAAGATAGGAATCAAGAAAAATAATCTGCATGAATAGAGAAGTCAAGTAAATGAATATGTTCTATTAGATGATATTAGAAATGGGATTGGTATTTTCAAACAGCACACACAAAGAATTAATATTCCAATTATGACACAGGGGACTCCACATTCAATCTCATCACAACTGCCCTCTGCAACTTCTTCACCATTTGTGAAAGGTTTAACTAGAGAACCATGAGAAGTGGAGCTTGCTCACATCCCATACAGACTGTCTTAATACCCATTTAGCTCCTTGCGTTTCTTACGTACTCCTCTAACAAATTGACTCTTAACATCTTCAACATCACTTTCCCACTTTTAAAATCCAACTAGATATTACAATTTAATATTACCTCTCTCACAAAATGTTAAACAAATCTCTGTTATTACCCATAAAAAATACCTACAATGAGTATTAACATTTTATTATATATAAACTTTAATGATTAACAATTGCTATTGACCCGTTCAATTCATATGTTTAACAACAATAAGGAAGTTGCAACGTGGCAGGTCTCTTCCATTTGATTTCATGGGAAACTTCCCAATGCCTACCAATTTTCCAAATGTTCACAGGTGTTAACATAGTGAAGAAGTCATCTTCGTGGAATTAGACAAGAAAATACAAACATATATACGCTGAAACACTTTGCTCAGCAATGACGAGCATTCTTCATTTAAAAAACCAGAGATACATTCACAAGTTACTCCAGTGTGGAACAAGTCCAGATGCTTAAGATTATTCCCCCCATTACAATAGGTAATAACCTCATTCTTTCTATATATATAGCATCATTCTTTGGCATTTCACTACATAGATCTCACACTTGCAAGGACAAAATAACTTGGATAATGGCTTGCTACTGTCAAGTTCGCTCCCCCTCTGGTTTTGGCACTTCCATGCTGTTGAACTCAGCCCCAAGAAGTCTAGGGAGAAAGAAGAGAACGTGGAACTTCAATTCCAGGCTTGTATTCTTGTCATCTTCTTCTGCCCATGAAAATGCTTTCAGTGGAATGGAACCTCATGGCAGAAGGGAAAAAACCCCAGCTTCTCCTAGAATGTTTGATGTGTTCATCAACCACAGGGGTCCTGATGTGAAAAACATTTTGGCTCTCCCAATTTACAATTCCCTTCAAGGTATGGGAGTTCTGGCTTTTCTTGATTCACAAGAGATGGAAATGGGAGACTTGTTTCCTTCTACCATTAGGAATGTTATTAGCTCTGCTTCAGTTCAAATTGCCATATTCTCAAAAGGATATGCAAATTCTCCTTGGTGTTTGGCTGAGCTTTCTCTAATCTCACAAACTAAGTCTATGATTATACCAGTGTTTTATGATGTTGCCCCTTCTGATCTCCGTCACATCCAAAAGGGAGT
Organism: Thuja plicata; assembly: GCA_018584345.1. Classification (NCBI taxonomy): domain Eukaryota; kingdom Viridiplantae; phylum Streptophyta; class Pinopsida; order Cupressales; family Cupressaceae; genus Thuja; species Thuja plicata. The sequence continues at coordinate 989,223 of MU226468.1, forward strand.
CTATGCAAATGCATTTTCTGAATATGAAAAGAAGGGCTGGTACCTTAACAAGCTTCAAGAGTGGAAGGAAGCCCTTCACTTTGTCTCATTCATCACTGGATATGAATTCAGCAAACACAATCAGTAAGGCTTTGTTTATGTGTTTTCCATGAAGAAATATTTTTTTCGTATAAAACATTGAAGTGATTTTAGTGACAGCATAACATTGTGACTTAAGTAGCACACTTTAAGTTTCAATCTGTTTAAATGGTTCATCAAAAAAAAATTATTTTTAGGGGATTTTATTGGATAAGTTAATGTAATTTCAGATGAACCACCCAAATAAATTATAGCTTAAATGTCTACATTTGTTGATCTACTTAGATAGTTCTTATTAAAGAAACTATTGTAATTTTAAATAAATCGCCTAAACAAATCAAAACTTAGAATATATCATTTAGTTTTTTAAAACATAACATCTTTCTGATCAAATTCTTATAATTTATTTTCTTAGTAATCAGGAGCTGCTGGTTAAAAATATAGTGTCCACTGTGCTAAAAGAGCTACAAAAGGAAAAATCTTTAGATGTAGCAAAACATCCAGTGGGCCTAGATGAAATTGTAGAAGATTTTGAAGAGCATTGCAGACAGGAGGAGATAGTTAAGATAATTGGCATTTTTGGAATGGGTGGATCTGGAAAGACAACTCTAGCCAAAGAATTGTTCAATCGCAAAAGTTTAGAGTACCATGGTTCATGTTTTCTGTCTGATGTGCGAGAGGCATCTTCCAAAAGTGAATTGCTTTCTTTGCAAACTAAGCTCCTAAAAGACCTGGTACGCGAAAAAGATCCTCCAAAATTTCAGAGTATAGATGAGGGAACTAGCTGTCTTAGGAATCGTATTGGAAGAGGCCATTTGTTGCGATTTTTTATTGTCTTAGATGACATCGATCACATGGACCAGTTAGATGCTCTGTTAGTCAGTGATGTCCTGCCTTCTCATAGCTATGTAATCATCACAACCCGTGATGAGAGAGTGCTAATACGTGCTGGAATTAATATTCGTTATAAGATGAAAGCAATGAATATGTATCATAGCAGGGAGCTCTTCTGTTGGCATGCATTCCACCAAGCTTATCCTGCAAATGGATATGGAAATTTGGTTCAGAGCTTTGTGGAAGTTTGTGGGGGTTCGCCCCTGTCTCTCAAAGTGCTGGGTGGGCATGTTTTTGGCAGCAACGACAAACATTATTGGGAATTGGAATTGGATAAAGTTCATATAACATTAGATAGAGATATAAAACACAAGCTTAAAATAAGTTTTGATGCATTGGAAAGTGAACAGAAACAGATTTTCATGGACATTGCATGCTTCTTCATCGGCAAAGAGAAGTGTATGGCCATGAGAATATGGGAGGCTTCTGGTTGGAGGGCAGAGCATGCAATTCAGACCCTTAAAGATAAGTGTTTGATTGAAATGGTTGAGTGCCAAATTCATGACCAGAAGGATGAGGAGTATGGCGACAAGCTTCAATTCCGAATGCATGATCATCTCCGTGATTTGGGAAGAGAAATGGCAGATGAATTGGGCACCCATAGTCGCTTGTGGCGCCCTAAACAGCTTAAACCTTTGGTGTGCTCCTTCCTCCATGAGGTTTGTGCTCCACATGCTGATATTCAATTTGTTTTCTTAGGGGATATGGACCATTTTGTTTGGAGCTTAATCTAATTTTATTCTAATTGCAGCCCACATTTAAATTTGATCTGTGAATGCAGGAGTCACAGGGATTCCATCAGATCTTCATCGAAAACAATATTCATAGTTTGAGGTGTTTACACTCATTTTTAGACCCATCCACCAGTTTTGTGGTGACATACTTTTTAGGAGATTCAAACGATCGGGGTGAAACATCAACAGCTCTGTTATGGATTAAGCTTGATCTGAATTGGCGTAAAGTGAGAAGCATTCCTTCATGTATTCCTTTGCAAAATGTTCAGTGTTTGACAATTGTACATGGATATCTTGAAAAACTGTGGCTGAACGACGCACAGGTAATTTTTTTTCTTTTTGTTCAAAATTAGGTCTTCTTTTATGGTAAACCATGCATTTCGCTATATTTCTATTTCATGAATTTGTCCACCTTTGGAATGAATATACGGATTCTTTTCAGGCCCCTTTTCAGTTGAAAGAGTTAGTGCTTGATGCAGTCTCACTAAAAGAGTTTCAAATTTCAATAGGGTTGTTAACTCATTTGGAATATCTAGTTCTGGAAGGAGGGAGCGATCCCATGAAAATTGAGTGGAAATCCTTTTCTGAATCCATTAGAAATCTCTCAAATCTTAGAAGATTAATTTTAAGTGATTTCACATCAACTACTGGACAATTTTCTTTGATTAATAGTGGCATGTCAACTGTTTCTAAGCCTCAGATGAGTAGCCTTGGGTTGATGGTGATTAGAGAAGGAAAACTTGTATCCAAGGTATCAATTTGTGGAGATTATTGTCCCAACCTCATATCTCTCCAGATTGAGTACATGCCAAATCTAATCGAAGTGAATGTAACACTGACAACAGCACTGAATTGTATTAAGTTGAAAGACTGTCCAATATTGAAAACAATATGGTGGAGCTTTGATCTGGAAAAAATCTCAATATTGAATGTAATGGAATGTCCCCAGCTTGAAGAGTTGCCTAGCCTTGCAAAATTGGACTACCTAGAAAGGATCACTATTGATGAATGTGGGAAGCTGCAGAGTATAACAGGTATTGAAGAATTGGGACGATTGAAATGCTTGCACCTTTCAAAAGTTAGTGGAGCTCTATTGAATTCCATTCAAAGGCTGCAGGTATATATTTCACTTTTGTAATGTTTACAGGAGTACTATTTTGTCTATTCTTAAGTGTGATCTTAAATTTGTGTAGGTGCTTGTAAAAATAGGATTTTGTGTGGGTTTCTCTGTAACTCCAGGGATGTAATATTCTTATCAATTACTCTACATCTTCTGACTAGTTCTTTTAACACCTCAGAGACTTCCAACAGAGCTGACTAGTGTAATCGGGAGAGCAGTTGATGGAGTCAGCTCAACTTTAAATGCAAATTTCTTTTCTGACCTGATTGGGGCAGGGGCAATTAATGAAATTGATATAAATGAAAAGGGAATGCTTGAGGCATCATTAAAAACACCACACTCGTTGAGTGCAATCATTGTTTGTGTTGTAATTCAGAGCTACGAAAATGGGGGAGTTATAAATCTTCCTCATTCTGTCAATGAATGGATAGAGAGCACTATCTCAAAAGGGCATTGGATAGTCGCCCTCGTAGTTACTGACCCAGAAAGAGTAAGCCATGCCCAAAACTATATTGCTCAATCCTTTTGGGTTCCAAGAATAGACACTCAAGCTAGATTTGTGAAGGGATGTATAGTGACACTGAACTTGGGTGAAAAATGTAAAACCATGCTTATATGGAAAAAAATTATTGCCCAGCTATATGACAAAGGGATACAATAGTGGGGAAGGTAGTCATAACATTCAGCTAAGGTACTTTGAGCTGAGGCTAACTTAAGCTTCATTTCTTTCCCTGTTAATTTGGTGTAATATTATTTGTTTTACTTTTAGATACAATGAGCAATTTCATAATATACCAAAGTCATTCAGTGGCATGTTCCTGCCAATATTTTGAAATCTATGTTCTGCTGTGTTTCGGGAAAGGGGATGACGGGATGACAGGGGCACATTTTTGGGATGTTTTCTAGAAGGGCAAAAATAGGGGACGGCAGGGAACAGCAGTATACAAATTTTTAAATATATTAATATCTTATATATTTTATTTATGTTTTATATAATTTTTAAAGAGAATATTTATGGTGAAATCAGAAAATGTCTTGTTTGAGACACAAAATAAACCTGTCATTCCAACACTTTGATGCACGCATGAAACATACATTCAACTTAGTGTCAGCTTAGAGCCATTAGTTAATGTCAAAGCCTACTTGGATTTATAACTTTTCTGTCTCAAGAAAAACATTGACTTGTGTTGGTTTTTAAAATGTTCCATGGTGTTTCAGGGGAACCAAGGGACAGCAGGGAACACATTTCTGAAACATTTTCTAGAAGGCCAAAAATAGGGAACACGTCTTTAAAATTAATATTAAAATTAATTTGTATAAGGAATGTAGAAAGCCTTTCAGTGTCAGTCAACTGGTTGACATGAAGTAGGGCCATAACAAAGAGATGGAATCAAGCAGCGGTTGTGCTTAAAGCACCTTGACAATGGAAAAAAAAACATGAAAGCCTTTGTTATAAAAAAAAATCTAACCCATATTCAAGTTCCAATAGTTACTGAAAACCATTTAGTTATTAGAGTAAAAGCTTGACCTTTATAATAAGGGAAAAAAATTACATGTTCTGAAATGGAAACCATGGACAAACAATTGATTTTGTTATAATAGAGTTTTAAGAGGAAAAAATATTTACAAAATTGAATCATGAAGCAACATCTATATTTAGAATTACAAGAAGATATTACTTCGGTTGCATACTTGTAAAAGAACTGGACCTTGTGGATTTATTTGAAACTCAAAAGCTTGTAATTGTGTATAACCAGGTGATCAACCTTGACCGGTGAACAATGCTGGTTACACACGTATTCATATCCACGGTCCAGGACTCCAGAGCAACTTTTATTAAATATTTCCTGAGATAGTGTCTCTGAACAAAGCAAACTGAACTATTTATTCAAGGAAAATATGATTTCGAGCCCACAGTCATGTTCATTACAAATAACTCTAGTGAGCTGTACATAGTGAACTGGTTCATGATGCTAGATCTCTCCTTGCATTAGCAGGCCATAGTCTTGCTATTCATCCATAAGTTCTTTGTAGTTTCTAACTTAGAAATTGGGAGTCTGAAATGTAAATAGTTTTGACTGAAAACAACCAACTATGATTGACTAAGTACTACATAGATCATTTTTGAAGCACTGTCAATATATAATCAGTTATGGATCACTTCCTATTTTAGGAAAGAATACTTTAGTCATTAGTAATGTTTTAACAAATGGAGTTAGCCCATGAGGCATCAACCATCTTGAGTGTTTTATTTAGGCAGAAGTGTTAACTGCCGTCCTGTCATTAGTTTTATTAATTTTGAAAGCTACTGGACGGAAGTCATGCTCCTTCAAAGCATAGAATGTTTACTGTAGGAGTCTTGAGCAACAATTTCTTGAGATTTTAGTTTTTTTTTCCTTTTTTTTAAGTTTATTTTAAGGAGGAATAATGATGCTTGAAATAAAAGAAGGGTTAAAATTTATTCAAATCAAAAGAAAAATAGAACAAAGCATCAAACAGCTCTATTAAGATCCATCAAGTGGTCTAATTGTTGAGACAAACCCAGAGGTAATTGACTTTAGATGCTGAGTCAACAGATGCACCACCTACGAATCAGATTCACAAATAAGCCTGCTCCATCCAAGAGCACAATCAGGCACCACAGAAGACAGAATAGCAGTAGCCTCCATCAAATTGTTAGTATGACAACCTTTATATACAAAAGTATGAATTATTTTATGTTTATTATACTTTCTAAGTTGTTTGGGACTTATATTCTGAAGTCTAAAAGGCACATCTTTTTAATTATTCTGTTCACAATCAGTAAAATCTAAAGTGAAAACATCACTTGAAGAATCAAAAAGTTTACTTTTTCCTTTTTAAGGTTTTGAGATGAATGACAACTTCTCTTAAATTTCAATTTTGTTTAAGAAGAAAAATACCCATAAAATTTCCTTCAAAGTTATGTTACTCCCCTACATATATAAAGTTTTCCCAATATTATTGGTAATTAAGGGCTTGGTCGTAGCAAAAATGAATCTTCATTATGAGTTACTGTAGTGATGTGAATTTTTTTATTTGCAATGAATTTTACATAAATTTGACCTATAAGATTTATTTGAGATGTCTTTAAGTGGCTGCATTCTTCTGATTTTTGTTCCATGTGATTCTTTAATCAATAAAAAGGGAGAAATTTGTGTAATATGTGTACTAATATAATGACAATGTTTATTCTTTATAACAATTGTTGAAGTAAGAATCTTTTTGAATATTTTTATGATAATAATGGAAACATTTTTCATGGTATTTTTATAATGCTAACTAACAATAAATTTTGTAATTTATTTGTATAACATGTTTAAAATGATGATTGAGATCCTAGATCAAGACTAAAGAGCTATTGTCTCTTGAAATGTTATATAATAAGTTGTAACTATGGCTTTATAATTCTAATTTTGATGATCAGTTTTTGAAATTCTTTATCCTCATTTTCAGAGGGTACTAGGTCTAAAAAAGTAAGTGGTAGATTTAGCAAAGATTTTCTAAAATAATAAGAATAGACTCCGATATTTTTGATATTAGTTTCTTTTCTTAATTTCTAAAATTCAAAGTTTAGATGAATGTTGTGGACATATAATGAAAATTATAGCAAAACCACATTTATAAAGAAAAAGAAAGAAGACATTTAGGAAAAAAAACCTCAATCTAATTTGGTGTTGACACTTAGCTACATTCTCTTCTTCAAAATCTTATTTGTAAAGTATCTTTTTTTTAACATAAAGGGGGTAAAAATTTTATTAAGTCAAGGAAACGTTACAAAGCAAGAACATTAAATAACCCTATCAAGATCAATCAAATGATCCAATTGATGAGACAAATCCGGGGGTAATTGATCCCAATCCTGTATAGCCCAATCATGCAGGTGATCA
>MU226468.1:999037-1012943 GCA_018584345.1 Thuja plicata
TATATATATATATATATTCTGGCCTCATCCTTTTACTGATAAAAAAATGAAACTAAGGAAAATTGACAAAAAAACAAGTTATTTTCCCCTACTAGATGATTGGGGTAATTATAGTGCAGATAAACCTTGGAGGCATGGGAATTTGTGAGCATGCATAATCAATTATTTAAAATATTGGTTTCGTGTCATAATTTAAATAGCTTGCAAAATTAAGGTACTTACTTTGGATGGCCTGCATTGTTAACTGCTAGACTTAACGATTTCTGCATTCTAACCTCCAGTTGGATCAAATACTGATATGCGAACATGTGTAATACAGTTAGTTGCCATCAATGACAACATCTAAATCATTCAGAGCAGTGTCTCTTACCAACACATTTCCTAGTTCATCTCATCATATCTCACATTAATCTTTCAATCTCTCAGTCGTAAGAGAAAGGATTCTTCTCGAGAGCATATCTAATCCAATTCAAGCAACAAGCTATAATAAGGAAACTTCAATTATGATTTTATGATAGATTTTTTTATGATTCATCATGTTATTGTATCGATATATGGAGGACTTATCGTAAGAGAATTGCATCATCAATCAAGAGTATAATCATTTCAATTCAACCATTTTTTTCATATTTTAGATTTCTTTTCCATCATCATTTTTATCACGTTGATTTGAAATCCTAGGTTCAATTAAGGAAAGTGCCTATGCAACACAAACACCATTTGCTCTGTGTGTGTAGTTATAGGTTTAGTAATAGGTTTCAAATCTAATTTGGGAATACAATTTCCTATTGAAGATAGAGACAAAGATAATTTGGCATTCTTTATCAGAGGGAGTACAATGCCTAGCATCATAGTTCCCTAGGACACTAGCACTTACCATCATATTTCTCTAGGACATTGACGTCAAACACCATAATCCTAGTAATTTGGCCTAAATGTTCATCTAGAAACATTTTTGAAGCTCTTGAGGCTAGTTTGACCTTTGTCATGAGTCTAGGACACATGAAGGACAATAATGATTATTGACAGTATCTATCCATTTGAGCTCATATTTTAGACACAAGTTCATCTTTGATCCAATTTCAATTTTTTTACATCATAGTTGATTCTTAAATCTATATTTGTTAATTTAATGTTAATTATTGTCAATTTTGTAACTTTTAGCCTAGTTCTTGCATTATCAATTTCCAATCTTATCCAAATCATATTAAAACAAAAACAAAAAGAGAAAGCAACACATTGTGCTCTGCTCTCTTAAGGGTATATAGATGGGCCTATTGGTTGTTTTCCAATGTAATTCATGGAATGGAATTTGTAATTTTTGTAATGGGTTTAGATATCATTTCCCTACATTACACCTCCACAAAACTAAAATATTTTAGACACAAGTTTGAACAAACACTAAACCTTACACGACAAGATAATGAATATTAGAGTTGGGACCATGGTGTGGGCTTCACAGAACAGTATGAGATTTTGCGGTCAAAAGGGAATGATCCCTTTTCTTATGACAAAAAATTCCAAGAAGAATCATGTTTCCTTAGAGAATAAAATGTTGATAATATGACAGAGAACAACTTGGGGGGGGGAGGCATGAATTAGTTATTCCAAAATTTTCAACTTTAAAACCCTAACACTTCAAATCATTCAAATACTAATTCCTAAGATCTGATCTAATTAATAAAAAAATGAAATATAGAAGTATCCACAAATTAGAAACACATCCAAAATGCTTGACACAAAGATTTTTATCATGGAAACCCTGTTAGGGGAAACCCACAGTGGGGTTGATTACGCACGATAAGTAAATATTGTTGGTTTTTGATGACTGATCAAGCAAGTACTATACACTCTTCTGCAATTCGTGGGGTTTGGGGCAACAACCCAATTTTTTTTGGTTAACTCGTCAAGCATTTTTTGGGTTGACTTATCAACCATTTTCCTAAGCTGACTCATCAAACATTTGTTGACCCTTCAAGCAACTTTTAGGGTTAGGGTTTTTTCTATAAGAAAAACGGTGTGAGGGTTATGGCTTGCTAGAGTAAAAGAAGTATTGTAGCATTTGCAATGGTATTGAGTTGTAAGGGATCACTGGTTGAAATATATTGAAATTATTGGATAATTATATTGGACTCTCTATTTGGTGGATGCAGCCCAGGATTGGGTAAACCATGTTAAATTTGTGCCTTCTTGTTCTACTTATGTGTGTTTTATTCCTTTACATTATTGGTTATATTTGCATGTAATTGTTAGATTTATGTCTACTAATCCTAACAAATACCTTGTTAGAAGTATAAACCTATTACAATAATGGGGAATGCACATGTATTCATGCTCACTACCTAGAGCTCAGTGCTCAAATCAAAAAGTCTCAGGCTACAACCCTGAGAAAGGCTCACTGCCTTACAATTTGATCACTACAATGATCTAGAGTTTTTGTGAACTAGATAGTAGCATATACCTTATGCCAAAGTCAGTTCCATTGAAGTACAATGCATATATCTATTCAACCCCTTGTTGAAACACTTCAGATCACCATTGAATCGGGCTCTTTCTCTGCTAGCAACCTCTAACATTCGCATCCATAATCAACACCCTAATTTTCCCTAATTCATCATCTTATATCAAGAAATAGGTTGGCCTAATTCTCCATCTCTTCAAATCATCAAGCCAAATCTCATGTTTCAAATCCATCTATGACCATAAAATCATCGCCACAACCTATAACAACCACCTCAATATCATAAATCTTCTTGAATTCACGCCTTAGAAGTTGCGCAATACGATTTACCAACCCAACCATCCAAGAACAAAATATTATAATTATAAAAATATTATTATTGATAGAAAATTCCACCAATTTTTTATCCTTCTGATCCATGTGTATCACCAAATCATCAAGCATATACTTCAAGAATATCCTATAGCATCATGTGATCAATACTCAAACACACAAATCCACCATAGCCATTGGATTTTCTTGCCCTTTTTAACTGAACCTCACTAACACTTTCAACAAGGCTTTAAGATAATAAAAATATGCTATGCATACCTTTGAAGTACAAACCCCCTGAATTGAAGACACTTGAGTATGTCCCAAATGTTAGAATTTGAAGAATCCAACCACCAAGATCCACTGTATGCGAAAAACCTGTTACAAAGGAAAAGATTGGAGACAAAACTCGGAATCATCTAAAAGATAAAATATTCATTCAGAGAGGGAATAATAATTACAAAGAGATAAATCTTTATAAAGGAGATCAAACACCAGAAGGTGGAGAAATCTAGGTTGCATGAATAATTAATAAAATAATTAATTATTACATGCCTAATATTTAGCTTAAGTAAACTAGAGATAAAAAGGTGACCGAATAATTAAATCAATAATGATTTAATTAATAAATGAAAGTACAAATACCTTTTTACTCTAACACCCCCCTTAAGATAAACTTAAGGAGAAGCTAAAAACCTAGAAACAACTATTGAAAGTAGTAAATTTGGGTCCCAACAATAAGGCCTGATTAGGTACCCAATCACAACCAAATCTCTGTAAAGTGGAGAAATACAAAAAACCACATGGGAAAAACTGTACTCCAAAAAGAGATGGAAAAAGCATGCTGAAAAAACATGAAGGAAGGCCTCTCCTTGTTGAGACCCCCCAAGGGCAACATCCTTCACCTGTAGCATAGCACGCAACTAAAGATAGCATGAAGATGCCAAAGATATATTGAAGATGTTTGCAATGTGCTCCTCTATAGGTATGTGACGCAAGGGAGGACAATAACGGGCCTAGGGCGCACCCAAAACCATCCAGCTTGCATATACAATGCAGAATTAACACAGCAACACAGTGAGAGAAGAGAAATACAGAAATCTTTATGATTAATTGATCAATCAAACTCAATACATGCCAGGCTATAAGGCCTTCTTGGTTACGGCCATATACATCAGAAGGTATTACAATTGATCTTCTTACCACAGAGATCTCAGATCTTCAATATCCTTACGTTTGCCTTCTCACTCTAAGCATGATACCTAAACTAAGAACATACAAAAGAATAAATACAAGAGTCCAACAAAGTAGTCAGTGCTCAAATACAAAGGTGAGACCAAGATTTAGGTCCACACAGATCCCAAGGAGAGACCCCATATAAATTTAGCCACGGAAATTAAGTATAGAAGTCAACCAGATCAGGAAAACACACGTCGGGAACACATCACCGAAAATCAGCAAACCATCGGTACATCATACCCAAGCAACAAAGAAAACCATCGGTAAGGCATCACCAAAAATCGTCAGGCAAAGCATCACCGAAAGTAGACAACTCATCAGGCAAAGAGTACACCAAGACCCGTTGATAAATTTAGAACCTGAGAGATAGGAAAACAACAAGAGAACATAAGTAAACTTCTTTTTTTGGTTGAGAAGGATTGCCAAGGACCCAAGATGTTCCTGCATCAGACACCTAGGGTTTAAAAGAAATGATTCCATGAATCATGTATTAGGTACAACCTAGAATAAATCCAAATTAGATTGAGAAATCCAAGATGAGTCTTCAATCGATCTATTTTTCCACTTTACCAGATATTCCATGTATTCATTTCCAGATATTCTTCTCAACTTCCTCTATCTACTTCTTAGGATAATCACTTGGTACTATCACTTCTTCATCAGGTTCATGATTCATACAAGTCTGAAATATTGAATATAGGCGATATATCCATGTCATCTGGTAATTCAACTTCATAAGCATTTCAACTGTCAAATCTTCTCAGTATTTTACAAGGACGAAATTTCTTCATCTTCAATTTCCCATATGTTCCAATAGTAAAAATTCCTTTCTTAAAATGAACCATCACAACATCACCAAATTCAAAGGTCTTGTGTCTTCTTGATCTATCTGCATCATCTTTATATTTCTAATTACTTTTCTCCAACTTTTTCTTCACATCCTCGTTTAATGTCTTCATAAATTATGCAAATTCCTCTGCTTCAACACTTCTTTTCTCTTCACCAACAATTTTTCTCAAATTTGATATACCTCTTGGTTGTGTGCCATGAACAATCTCAAAAGGTGTCTTTCCAGTGCTTATGTTTACTGAACTTTTGTATGCAAACTCTGCTTATGCCAACATCAAATCCCAATTGCTTGGTGTGTCTCCAACTGAACAACTCAACAAGTTACCCAAACTTATGTTTACAACTTCTGTTTGTCCATCAGTCTATGGGTGAAATGTAGAACTAAATTTCAACTGAGTATCCAACTTCTTCCAAAGTGTTTTCCAAAAATAGCTTACAAACTTACTGTCTCTGTCAGAGATGATACTATTTGGTAATTCATGCAATCTGACAATCTCCTTAAAGAAAAGAGTTGCTATGTGTACTGCAACTGATGTTTCCTTACATGGTATGAAATGTCTCATTTAGAAAATCTATCCACAACAACAAATATGGAATCATTACCTTTAGCTATCCTCGGAAGTCCAAGAAAAAAATCCATGTTGATATCAGTCCAAGGTTTCTCAGGAACAAATATCAGTGTATACAAACCAGTATTCTGACTTACTCCTTTTGCAACTTGACAAACTACACAACTTTTCACAAATTTCTGAACATCCTTATACAAATGGGGCCAAAAATACCTCTCCTTCAGCAAACTCAATGTTTTATCAATGCCAAAGTGTCCAGCCAATCCACTATTATGTTTCTCTTTTATCAAATTAGTTCTCATTGAGCCTCTCAGTATGCACAACTGAATACCTTTAAACAAAATACCTTCCTGAATGAAATAGTCTTCATACTTACTTAAATGATTTGAGTTAGGTGCTCTGCACACTTTCCACTGCTCTGAAAAATCAAGATCATCTTCTTACAAATTCTTCATGTCATCAAAACCAATAACTTCAATTCTCATTTCAGTCAACAAATATCTTCTTCTACTTAATGCATCAACAACTCTATTAGAAACTCCACTCTTATGCTTAATCACAAATGTAAAGCTCTACAAATACTCTACCCATTTCATATGTCTCTGATTCAACTTGTTTTGACTACCCAAATAATGTAAAGCCTTATGATCAGTATACAACACAAATTCATGTGGCATCAAGTAATGCCTCCATTTCTTCATGGCTTGCACAATAGCATAGAATTCTTGATCATAGACAAAATATTTTCTCTTTGCATCATTCGAATTTTCACTAAAAAAAGCAATAGGTTTACCTTCTTGAGTCAATACAGCTCCAATTGCACTTCCACTTGCATCACATTCAACTTGAAATACCTTATTGAAATCAGGTAAGGCTAGCACAGGTGATTCAGCAACCTTCAACTTCAAAGCTTCAAAACTCTTATTAGCTCCATGTGTCCATTTGAATTCTCTTTTGTCTCCTCTCATTGTCTCTGTCATAGCATTGCAAATAGAACTGAAATTTCTGATAAACTTTTTGTAAAAACTTGCCAATCCATGAAATAATCTTACCTCTGTAACATTCTCAGGTGTAGGCCAATTCAATATAGCTTCAACCTTTTTTGGATCCATCTTCAAACCATCAGTTGAAATCACAAAACCTAAATACACAAGCTCTTCTTTCATGAAGGAACATTTCTTCAAATTTATCAGTGACTTTTCTTCTTTTAATCTCTGTAACACTTGTCTTATATGTATCAGATGTTCTTCTCTAGTCTTACTGAGTATCAAAATGTCATCCAAATATACAATCACACACTTATTCAAGAATTTCTTCAAAACTTCATTCATCAGCCTCATAAATGTATTGGGTGTGTTAGTTAAACCGAAAGGCATAACCAACCACTCATACAAACCTTCTTTTGTCTTGAAAGCAGCCTTCCACTCATCTCCTTCTCTAATTCTAATATGATGATATCCACTCTTTAAATCAATTTTGGTAAAATACTTTTCTCCACTCAGGCAATCCATTATGTCATCCATTCTTGGTATAGGAAACCTATACTTGACTGTGATTTTTTTTATTGCTCTAGAATCAATGCACATTCTCCATCCTCCATTCTTCTTAGGTGCCAACACAGCAGGTACTGCACAGGGACTTAAACTTTCTCTGATTAAGCCTTTGTTCAACAATTCATGAACTTGTCGGTTAAGCTCTTCATTTTCTGTCGGTGTTAATTGATGAGGTGCCTTTTTGGTAAACTAGCTCCAAGAATCAGATCCATATAATGACTAATATCTCTGATTGATGGCAAACCATCAGGTACATTATCTGAAATGATTTCTTTGTATTTAGTCAACAACTTCTCAACTTCTGCAGGTATGTCATCTTCTGCATTCTTACTTGGTTTGTTAGGAATCAAAGCATAACAAATATCATCTCTTTTCAGATCTTTAACAAACTATCTACCTTCCATCAGACAAACTTTCACAGATGTACATAACTCATCAACAGATTCTTCAACCAAAGGTAACAAAATTTGTTTCTTACCATCAACCCAAATAGAATATCTATTCAAACTTCCATCATGTATAGCATGTCTATCATACTCCCAAGGTCTAGCCAACAAAATATGGCAACAATCCATTGGCATAATATCACATAACACCTTATCATAGTACTTTCCAATTTTTAGATTCACAAAACATTGTTCACTTACCATTAATGTGTGCTCATCTTTGATCCATGAGATCTGATAGGGTTTTGGATGCTTCATCCTTTCCAACTACAACTTTGAGACCATTTCTTCTGATGCCAGATTTTATGAGCTTCCACTGTCAACAATGACTTTCCAAACTTTGTCTGAAACTCTACATCTAGTTTTGAACAAACTCTTATTGATAGGATCTTGCTTATCCTTCTGATCATGAGATTATTTTCAGGTTCATTGGATGTCTCTTATTCAACCAAAGCATTTATGCTATTGCTACCACCTTTCTTGTTTGCATGTGTACACTCAAAGGATTTGTGTCCACCACAATTGTAACAAGTTACTTGGAACCCTCTTCTTCTATAACCACCTCTGGAGTAATTACCTCTTCCTTGGTATGAACTTCCACCTTTCCATTCAGTCTTTCCTTTGTCTTGACTAGTGTCTATATTTGACTTGTCTAGTTCAGATCTATTGTTTTCACCATGAGATCTACCTCTTCCTCTAGGGAATCTTCCACCTCTACCTCATTGTCTTTGTTCATATCTTCTATTCAACTTTTCTTCAACTTTTAGGGCAAACTGATATGCCTCTTCAATGCCTTCCATATTGATCAGGCTAATCTCATCTTGTATGGAACTCTTCAAGCCATTCAGATATCTTGCAACTCTTTCTACTTTATCTTCAACATGCCCAAATCTGATGTCCAATCTGTAAAATTCTTCAGTATAGTCTTTGACTGATTTGTCCTTGTACTTCAAACTTTGCATTCTTTGAACTAGGTTAATCTGATAATCACAATGAAGAAACTTGCCTTTAAATTTGTTCACCATCGTATCCCATACCTTGATTTTGTCTTTACCTTTCTTCTTTCTATCCAATTATAGGTGTTCCCACCATAAGGATGCATGACCCTTCAACTTGGTGCTTGCAATCTTCACCTTTTTTTATCTTCTGCAACATTATCATATTCAAAATATTTTCCCATCTCAGTGATCCAGTCAATCAATTCATCAGAATCTAACTTTCCACTATACTCAGGAGGATTAAATGAGGTGTGGATTTCAAACTTGTCAAGGCACTCAAGAATCTCTCTTCTTCTTGGTCCATCACAGGTGCAGGTGTAGCTTCACCTTGAACCTCTTCAAATTCATCATCACTAACATCTTCAAGATGTCTTCCTCTGCACTGGGCTATCTCAACAACTTCCAATATTTGAGCCATCTATCTAAGCATATCTGCCAGACCTTAATTAGCATTTCCTCTCCCATGAACCATCTTGAAACTCTCTTCAATTGTAGGTCAGATCGCAACCTGCCACCCTACAAAAAATATCTTTAGAGTTTACAAGAAGGATCCACAGATCTCAACTTGCTCTGAAACCACCTAACACAAGGGAGGATGATAATGGGCCTAGGGCACACCCAAAACCATCCATCTTGCAGATATAATGCAGAATTAACACAACACGGTGAGAGAAGAGAAATGCAAAAATCTTTATCATTAATTGATCAATCAAACTCAATACATGCTATCCTGTAAAGCCTTCCTTGTTACGGCCATATACATCATAATGTATTACAATTGATCTTCTTACCACAGAGATCTCAGATCTTCAATATCCTAACATTTTCCTTCTCGCTCTAAGCATGATACCTAAACTAAGAACATACAAAAGAATAAATACAAGAGTCCAAAAAAGTAGTCAGCGCTCAAATACAAAGGTGAGACCTAGATTTAGGTCCACACAGATCCCAAGGAGAGACCCCATATAAATTTAGCCATGGAAATTAAGTGTAGAAGTCGACTAGATCAGGAAAACACACATTGGGAACACATCACTAAAAATCAGCAAATGTCGGTACAGCATACCCGAGCAATAGATAAAACCGTCGGTAAGGCATCACCAAAATTCATTGGGCAAAGTGTCCTTGAAAGTAGACAACTTGTCGGGCAAAGAGGTCACCAAGACCCTTCGGTAAAGTCAGAACCTGAGAGATAGGAAAACAACAAGAAAACATAAGTAAACTTATTTTTTAGGTTGAACAGGATTGCCGAGGACCCAAGATGCTCCTGCATCAGTATATACTCCACGATGAGAGAACCATCATGAATCAACTATTTGATGAAGTGCGTGTGGATCTCAATGTGTTTGGTGCGTCGATGCTCCACTGGGTTGTGGGAAATGTGTATGGCACTCTGATTGTCACACCAAAGAATAGTGAGACTATTAGGAGGAAACTGAAAATCAGTCATAGACTGTCGAAGCCATAAAATCTCCTGACTTTCTAACACCGTTTCTCGGTACTCAGCCTCTGTAGATGATAATGCAGTAGCAGTCTGCTTTTTGCAAGACCATGTGATAGGACCATACCAAGGAAAACACCAAAGACATAAGTAGACCTTTGATCATTAGCATCACCAACCCAATCTGAGTCAGTGAAGCCAATGATGTATGGGGAACCTGATGTGTAGTGAATGCCAAAATGTGTAGTACCCCAAAGATATCACAAAATACATTTGGAAACTTTCCAATACCTCTCATGAGGATCATGGCAGAACCTAGAGATAAGTCCAACCACAAGGGAAAGATTAGGATGGGTGTGTATCAAATACAACAAGTTGCTAATCAACTATCTATGCAAACTAGAGTCCACTGGAGGTGTAAGAAATGTGGAAGACAACACAACACATGACTAAAACAATGTAGGCATAGGATTTTAATCAAGCATATCAAATCTGTGAAGAATATCAAGAACATACTTCTGCTGAAGGAGTGAAATACCATCGGAAGACTGAATAATCTGTAGGCCCAAACAATAATTAAAAAGACCGAGATCAGTCATCTCAAGCTGCTCCATTAATTCTCATTGTATATCCTTAATCATGGAGGATGAGCTACTTGTGATGAGAAAATAATCAACATAGAGCACAAGTATGACAATATCAATCCCCTGGCACTAAAGATGCATTGTATGGTCAGAATGACAATGTGTATAGTGTATAGAAAGCAGGAAAGAGTACATCTTCTCATACCAAGCCTGAGGGGCTTGTTTGAGACCATATAATGAATGTCTAAGCCTACAAACTAAGGAAGAGTCCTACACAAAACTCAGGGGCTTCTCCATATAGATCTCCTCCTGGAGGTCTCCTGCAAGAAAGAACTCTTCACATCCATTTGAAAAATTGTCCATCCCTGTGAAGCTGCACATGAAAGTACAAGGTGAGTAGAATTCATCTTGGAAATAGGAGCAAGGTCTTGGAGTAATCAATATCCTTCACCTGAGAAAATTCCTTTGCAACAAGACAATCCTTATACTTGTCAATAGAAACATCAACAACATACTTGGTATGGTACAACCACTGACACTGAACCAACTTTAACCCTTTCAAAAGAGAACACAAATCCCAAGTATGATTCTTCATCAAAGAAGAGTACTCCCCATCCATAGCCCTATCCCACTTTTTGTGACCTATCACCTTTGAAAACTTTTGAGGGTCGTCCAAAATGGAATGACTTAGAAGGCTAGAACCAGATGTCTAAGCTTGAGTATGACATCTATCTGAAGGATCACCTGGCAAAGAACCTGTTGCATCAACTTTAAAATAGGCCCACTAGGGCATAGCTAGAGTAGCTAGTGGTGGTGGAGATGGTGGATCATCATCATCATCATCATCATCATTAAGAGAAAAAGAATCCTCAATAGATGAAGATGGAGGAGTAGATAGTGAGGGAGAAGTTGGTGATGGAGAATACATCAAAGGATAGTGATCATCAAACTAGACATCCCGTTGAAACAATACCTCTCTAGAATAAGGATAAAATAACTTATATGCCTTGACATCCTCACAGTAGCCAACAAATATGAGTGGTCGACTCTTCCTCTTCATGGATTTCCTTTGAGCATCAAGAATAAATTCCCAAGCCTCACTACCAAAAACTCAGAATGTGGAAACATCAGGCTTGATTTGAGACCAAGCCTCCTCAGGAGTCATATGTCATAATGCCTTATGAGGTATCTGATTCTGAATATAGTTGGCACGATTTATTGCCTTAGCCCAAAAAGAGGGCTGCATAGCATGTGATTGAAGCATACAATTTTCCAACTCTTGTAAGTTATGTTCTTTCTCTCAGCAACACCATTCTATTGAGGGGTGTGTGGAACTATCAATTGATGTTGTAAACCATGCTCAGTGTAAAAATATATAAAATCCTGATTCACATACTACCCCCCACTGTCAGTGTGTATCTACCTGATAGAAAAACTAGATTGCTTCTCCCCAAATGTCTTTAAAACATGAAAAGTATCAAAGACATCAGATTTGTACATGAGAAAATATACCCAAGTACGCTTGGAGAAGTCATCAATGAAAGTAAGCACATAGCGATCCCCTAAAAAATGGAGTCAGAAATGACATGACATCACTATTTACTAGATCCAAAGGTGCCTTAGCATGAGTGGAGCGACCTGTATGAAAAGGATCCCTATGATGTTTTCCAAGAGCATTAACTTGACATAAACCATCAATGTAGGAAATTGGAGGAAGCCCACTCACAAGTGCATGTGTACTCATCTATTGTAAGTATCTTTAATTGACATGGGAAAATTTTCATGCCATAATCTTCTCTTTGTAGTGTGCACACATGGTCACCTCAAACATATAAAATATTTAGCTTGACCCAGTTCATGTTTTTGGAGATATGATTAAAAACATGACTGGATGTGCTCCCACTATACTTGCTTAGTGAAATGTGTTGAACCCACTCCCCAAGTGGTATTTCATGAAAAAAATCAAGTCTCTTTTTGCATGCATTCAAAGCAATCCTTCTCTATAACCTTTCAGGGAAATTTTTACGTAGTAACTCCAAATTTCTTCAAAATTTTGAGAGTACTAACACTATCCACACTGCCGCAAATAGAAGCAAGACTACGGATGTAAGCTGGTAGCCAATCTAGAAAACCAACATTTGCCAACTGACTACATGAAGATAGAAGGAGACAATGATCAAGTTTTCTTCATCACTCAATGGCAACCATGGGCTTCACGACAAGGTATGCCACAAGATCCTCTACAGTTTTCAAATTTTAATAATAATCAGTGGCAAAACCAAAATTATCAGAACACTTCTCAGTACTCTCAACCCTAATGGCCAAACTAGCAGAATAACCAATGGCCAAACTAGTAGAATAACCCATGGCCAAACTAGCAGAATAACCCATGGCAAATTCCACAAAATAATCAGTGGCCAAATCAGCAAAATAATCAGTGGCCTAGTCAGCAGAATCAATGGCAACCACTGCAAGGAAACTGGCAGCAAACTAACTAATGGAGGGGGCCTCCACAGTGGCCTAACCAAAATTTTGGTAGTCCACAATTACCACCTCCAGTGCAACCACCTACAATAATGCCACCTCTTGCAGCAACTAATGCTAATCCAAAGCCTACCCAATTGCCTGCTTAACCACAGCCAAATCCAAACAATAAACAACACCACCAGCAAGCATACACTACTGACACTCAGCAGTGCCCTAATTATTCTATAGAAATAGTTGATATTCATTTAAGGTCTGGTAGCACCCTGCCCACACCTGAATATCCTATAATTACAGAAGTTGCAGACACTCCTGCAGCACTGCTTCCAGAAGCCACATTGCCAAATACCAGCCAGCCTACTGATATACCCAACAGAACTACTGTCCACACTTCAAATCCACCCTTTCCATAGAGGTTAAATAATGAAAAACCTATACCCCAGGAGGAAGAAACATTTGATATTATTGAGCAGCTGAGAAATATGAATATTCAAATTCCATTGTTTCAAGCTATCAAAGATATACCTGTTTATGGAAAGGCTATTAAGGAAGCATGCCTTAAGAAGCCAGGGCAGAAAAAGAAAGACCCTCAGACAGTACATGTTGTAGGCCAATTGGCAGATATCATGTTAGGAAAGGTGGTAATACCTAATTATTCAGATCCTAGTAGTCTAGTAGTCGACCTGATAATAAATGGACAGACTGTGAAAAATGCTCTAGTTGATTTGGGAGAAGCAATAAATGTTATGACTAAAGATATAATGCATAGACTAAGCATAGAAGGCTTAAGAACAATAGCCACAGTGTTACAACTTGCGGATAGTTCAACTAATACTCCAGAGTGCCTCATAGAAGATGTGATAGTAACCTTAGATTCATGGGAGTATCCTGCTGATTTTCTCATCCTATCACCTAAAGTAAACTTTGCTGGCTATCCTGTAATCTTGGGAAGACCTTGGTTAGCCACTAC
>MU226468.1:1016866-1046234 GCA_018584345.1 Thuja plicata
CAATGTATTGATCAAAAACTATTACAGTTACAATACACTTGCAATGCAAGTTCTTTCAGAAGATTTCAAAACCCTTGAAGACAAATCGCGGCAGCATAAACCGTTCCAACAATACACTCACATCGCTAATCTTTGCAACCCTAAAAAACGCTTATATCATGCGCTTCACTTTTTAGGGCTACTCCTAACGATAACAGTACTCACATTTATCAGTTGCCACATGTCTTCACCTGTCATAGAACCTTCCTGACATAGCTCTTACGTGTCATAGGAATTCGTCATAACCGTTTTAGCCATGATCTCCTTACACAATTCAAGATGCCGACACATCAACATTATTTGCAAGAAATACAGATTACAAAACAAATAATAAGAATAGGAATTATCCAAGGTTGAGACACCTTATTCCTAACACACACAAGTGTCAAATTGTCATACCTTTATTCTGAATAAACCTCTAACTGTCAGACTAGATGTGACCCAGTATTAAAACCTTCTCTCACATGAACATTTATGATTCATTCTGTTAAAATATATTATTATTGTCCATATCAAGAAACCAGAAGAGTTCGAAAGAGGGTCTATGGGTTTACAGAAAGTAGTCTAAAATTTAAAAAGAAGCATAGCAGAGGTTAAGCAGAGTAAAGATTAAATAGAGCAAAGGTTCAATTAGGTAAAACAAATGGGAGGTCAATTGCAGCGGCATGAACCAGTGGTTCATGAAATTTTGGTAGCCGACATAGAGGTCGTAAGAAGATTTAGTGCCTGTGGATGGCTGGGGTATTTCTTAAAATTGATAGAGTTTGATGATGAAGCAGCAGCAGAATTTTTGAACACATTTGATGAGGGCCACGCAACAGTATGGAGATTGCCAGTTGTTGCAACAGAGGAGTGAATAGCGGAAGTGACCGGTATGCCAGTAGCAGGGGAACATTAACCCAATGCCCATGATGCCAGGTCAGCCAGGGCTCAATGCACCCTACCAGGAGACCCTCCATTGGAAATCACTAAGTAGGGATGCAAAAGGATGTCCATTCGTCCACCATACCAGGAGTTGGCTACGCACATTATAAGGTATTTTACCTGTGAGGGACGATTCTCTAATTTACATGCACATCATTTTAAGCTACTTAGTTATATACGACATAATATTCTAGTGAATGCACCCAATTTTCTGTTTAAAATGTTGTGCATTAGTGTCGAAGAAACACAAAAAGGGAAAGACAACTCTGTGACTCACCATGCCCTGATTAAATTAATCATAGAAAGATCTCTTAGGGATGCCTCCCCTATGACATGGGCAGAGTTGTCCATCATAAAACCCTTCATCCCCAAATTGCCCCTAATGTGCAAGATAACCAAGATAATGTAGTCTCCCCTGATTCAGTTGCCGAGCAAAATACCCAAGGGGCAGAACCTGAAAATTTACAAGAAAAGGTGCCCTTAACCGCTCACATGAGCAAGATACCTTCTGCTGCCAAAACAAAAGGAAAATGTAAGTTGGAAGGAGAAACTTCAGTTCCTGCAGCTGAACCTCAAAAACCTCAAGTTTCAAGAAAGAAGAAAATGAAATCAGTTCCTGCAGCCACTACTCCTGCAGTAGAGATGACAAAAAGGGATAGTAAGAAAAAGGCCTTAGAAATTGAGGAAATCCCTATAAGAAGAAGCCCTAGGATGAGAGGGAAGATTCCTAAAGTGTCCACCAAAAGCTAGCCCTCTTCCCCCAAGCAATTTAGAGAGGAAACTCCTATCCATGTTGTTCTTGATGACTCTCCCAATCAGCCTGAGATGCCTGACATTCCTCAAAATCTAGAAGAGGAATGTGGTGATGAACCAAATGTATGTCAGAACGACCCAGGAATCAGCCATCAGGATATTCCAACTCGGGAGGAAGAAACCTTTATAGCTCACCAGTCGACTTGTGCAAGAAATGCTTTAGTTCCCTACAAACGAACTTGGTTGATAAACTTCCTAGAGAAGTCATATAGAGAGAAGAGAAAGAAGGATAATCAGGATGGAAGCAGTGATTCAATTACCCTGCAAACACTTATCTTCCACTTCTATAATAATCATGTAATGACAACCACTCTATGGGGGAAAGAAAAGAAGAAACTGCAGAAAGAAATAACAGAACAAAAAGAGGAAATTGCAGACTTGAAAGATCAGTTGACAAAATAGAAACAGAGAATGGGCCATGCTCTTAAACTAAATGACCAGGTCATTGCTTGTAGACCTCCACCCAGGGTCTATACTATCTGTCTCAAAGAACAATTCCTTCTTCCAATTGATGATGACCCTCAAGGATATAAATACAGAGTTCAAATCAGCCCAGGAATTCTATGGGTTATACCAAATACTTCCATCTTAGCAACAAAACCTACTCTGTGAGTTATACGTGCATAATTTCATCATCCCCACAGAGACTGAATGGAATCCCCTGCCTTACATCGGGGATATACACCTAAGGGATCTGATGTCATGGATGCACAATGAAGCCAACTATGATAGGTAGTTGGCGAATTACAGAGATCTTGAGAAGACATAACCCCTACCATTAAGAGCAGAAAGCAGTCAGCTAGAAGTATTCCTGAGGGATTGGTTTAGACTGACATATGGGAATGTCAAGAAGGAAATAAGGGATAAAAATTTTAAACTCAGAGCAGAATTTTATGCAGAATATGACAGCATGTCCTACTTTGTCTTCCAAAGAGACCTAACCAGTGCAAAAAGTAGATGGGGCAGATAATCAGAGGTCTTTAAAAGATCAGACCATATAGCCCCATTAACCTTGAAGCAGCTATACACTGAGCACCAAAGTACATAGCGCTGGGTAGGCAAATCAGGCAGGAGCTCTGGTGTCCGCTCACAATGCAACCACCCATGCTCCTATGGCCCTTGTATGATATCAACGCTACTAGACTTGACAAGATGCAGGAAGATCACAAAAGGGAAGTTTGGGAAAGAACAAGGGGATTCTACTACTCCTTTAAGAGCCAGAGGAGGGGAAGAACTGAAGTTGGTGACTACAGGTCAATTGCCAGAAGGTGCAATGCTTGAGGACAAGCATTTGAGTAACCAAGGGGCAGATGATAAGGCTAAATTATTGCCTTTGTTTTGTATAATTTTAATACTCTGTTCTAGTTTTTGTTAAAACATTTGAGAGCCTAGCTAGTCAAAACTTGTGATAAAAGTCCAGATAAAACTGTTAAACCATGGGTAGATGTTTTGGACATACTTCGCTAATATTATACATATAATGCAGTTTTTCATAAAACCATCAGAATATATGTTCTAACATCTGGATATTTAATTTGATTAAGCTTGTTGCATGAATATTTCCATGTCATAACTAACTTGGCAGGAGAGAAGCGGCTGGAGAGTGGTTGACAGTATTCGAAGAAGACCGTTGAAGACCAGCTATGGTGGAGTGATCATTACAGCACCAGGAAAACACGACTGCTACAATGGAGCCATTATTCCAGGACGCGGGGATGTAGAGCACCTATATTCCCTCTACACTTAGTACGTTGAATTGGTCATCCGAGTTTCATTACCCACACCGTGGGCTGTTGTATTTCCATATTCTTCTCTGGCATGTTTTCAGCAAGATGGTTTTCCTTTCTGTTTTGTAATAATGTTTGATCCTCTATATATGGGGATTGGACCGATAGTTTGAAGTAGATAGAAATCAGAGAAAAGGTTTTGGAAGAACACTGTTGTATTTTCACAGCAATCTATTTCAAGTTCCATGTCTTGTTTTTATGTAATGAGTTTTTGAAACACAATGAAATAGTTCTTGGTTTACATTCTGTGTTCATAGTTTAGCAGAAACTGACTAAGGGGGCCCACTTGGGAGGTGGAATAGGTTAGAATAGAATAGATTTCATTTCTAGCATTTCCAAGCATTTCCAGTATTTCAGATAGAAGTTACAATTTCTTCCTGCAACATCACAACTTGTGAGTGTTCCTACAGCATCTGCAAGAATAGTTATAATGGATTTTTTAGGTTGAAATCTTAGGTTTCAGTAGAGTTACAATTTCTAGCATTCATTCCAGTAAGAAGATAAATGTATTCTTTTCCTGCAACGCTAGTGTAGGTTTCTTTTATGCATTTTTACCTTCCTGCAGCATAAGCAAAATGACTCCTTAAGGAACCTAGTGCACATACCGTGCCGACCATTTCAAGTATAAGTCCCTGGGTTGACAAGTTAAATGCACCTCATAACAGGAAAAATAGTCCTTAGATTGAATGAACCATTCCTAAGAAAGGCCTTGAGCATGATTATTATACACCTATTGTGAGGCGGTTCACTTCTCAAAATATACAATGCAATCCAATACCTCCTACCCTAGCATCACATCTATAATAGAGGAGGCATAAGAGAGAAGTTTTTCAGTCTATATAAAAGACCTATTCAAGGGTATACAAACTGAGTTTGCAAAGGAAATGTTGACAAAAAAAATTGATAATGTGATCTACAATTTTAGGAGTAGGAAAAGTTTTCTATGAGGGGGTGTCAGATTTGAGTATCAAATGTTAGGAGGGGATTTATTTTCCCCTATTGCTAATTGTGGGAGACATATATTTGAATTTGGGGGCTACGAAGATTAGTGGGAGGCCATAGGTGTGAGGTTTTCTACACATGAGATGTTGTGATGAGAATGTTAACAAATAGTTAATTTTTTTTTTAGGTTATAAAGTTAAAAATGACAAAGAAGGTTGGATGAAAGACTAGGAAACAAGTGATACTAGTGACAAACTATACTACAAAATTGAAAATTGGCACTTAAGTTGAACTAGTTGAGAATCAAAGGATGAAGGGAAACGTTAAAAATCCAAAGTAATAAAATTAATAAACAAAGAGATTAGAAACAATGGTAACTTTACTTAATTATAAGAAATCTTTATAAAAATGACAAAAAAATTAGGTAACATGAAGAATTGAGAGAAAAGAAAAGAAAAAGTCAAGCTAGCAAGATAAGATGCCACCAATCTAAGAAGCAAACATAACTATTTATGTGATGTAGGCATTAGACAATGGAGGCTCTTAGATGTTCTAGAAGTTCCAAACTACAAAGGTGACTTATTGTAAAGAAAAAACAAAATGAAGGTGACATAAGTACCTACAATGTGCAACTAATTAAAATGAAAAAATAGTTATTAGATCTTGGGTTGTGGGTCTCATTAAGTGTGCTAGAAATTTAGAAACTCTATTTGAGATACAAAGTTGATAAAGATGAAATACAAAATTGAAAGACTCAAATAAATGGTTCCCCCATGATCGAGAAAATAATGGATGAAGTAAACAATTTAATGTGTATAAAATAATAGGAAGCATGCATAAACCTCCATTATGGTGGCATATATGTTCTCTAAATGATTATATTTTCAACTTTTCTTCATAAATTACAACTCCAATGGCTACCATTAGGGTGGAAATGACTATTTGATTATGTCAAGGAATACCATAAATTTGGCATATGAATTATAGATTACGGAAAAGGTGGTAAGGCGTCCTTATATGGACTTTTCAAAAGAGGGTTGACATGGACAGATGTGATGAAGGATTGTGATACACTTGCATGAAGAGGATATAAAGTCTCTTAATAAGAATCAAGTAGGGGAAGAAAAATCCTTCATCAATCAAATATATTTAATCCAATCATTACGTAGAATAAGTAGAGAGAAAATAGTGGAATGTTAGGAGGTGAGATGTATGGTCAATGGTGCTTACACATTTGAGAAAAGGAACTTGAGACGAGTCAAATTTGAGAGGTAAGTTGGAGGGAAAAGAGGCCTTCAAGTAAGTGTGATTACACACATGAGAGCATGAAGTGGATTGGGACACATTTAGATGATGAATGCTTTAGATCTTGATCTATCACTTAATATTGAATGCCTATGATTGTTGGACACAATTATTTTTTCTACATACGGGAATGCAAAATTTATAGTTATGAAAAATTAGTAAGATGATTTAGTATGAAGAAAATAAAGTGAATTTGTGTGTCTACAAATTATTTATATTCATGTATAATTTAGTTGCTACTATATAATTAATAAAATCAACTTTATTGAAAGATTCATATTTTTTTTTATCAGATTTCACTTTTGATATTTCACAATACTCAAGAAAATAATGTTTAAGAACATTTAGACGTTTGTCCTATTTAGTACTGCGATCTAGTTTGATTTTACAAGAGACTTATAACATATAAAATTGCCTTGTATTTATATTTACGCATGAGATGTATTCTTGAACTATTTAAACAAGGCAAAGAAAACTTACCTTTAAAAATATATCTACAACCCATCGATATTTTTTATATGTTTAGAAATTCATTGATAAATAACAAAAAAATAATGAAAATAACGAATAAACTTGTTAGGTGTTCATTACATCTAGAAATGTGTGTGTGTGTGTGTGTGTGTGTGTGTGTGTGTGCAACAAAATCAAGAAAATACAGTGCATTTGTGTGTCTACAAATTCTTTATATTCAACTAGCATTTAATATTTCACATTACTCAAGAAAACGAAGTCTAGGAATAGTTAAAGGTTTATACTATATAGTAATGAGATTTAGTTTGATTTTACAAGGGACTTGTAAGTATGAGGCTCTTATATTTTGATTTATGCATGATATGTTTTCTTAAACTATTTAAACAAGACATACAAACCCTACCTTAAAAATGTATCTACAACTCATTGATATTTTTTAAATAGATTTCTCCACTATACTTTGTTTATTTTTTGTTTATTTTTATTTTAAATTATTGATAAATTATAACAAACTAAGAAATATATATATATATATAATGTATAATAACTACTAAGAGATGTTAATAAAAGTTGTTTATATACTTTTTAATATATAATGTCTCCAAAGAGTTGGGAAGCACAGCAAAATCTAGGGCATCCTTGAGCGCTCCTCTAGGCTATCTTATTTGCAATGCCCCAGCTAGTTGCTTACGTGGCCAAACCATAACCGTTGACTGTCATTGTGATGCCACGTTTCCTTTTTCATAAAAGATCTCCGCTCGAAAAACGATTCAAATTTTTCAAAACTTGGGAGAGCAAAAGGCGAAGATGTAGACGAAAAAATCTGTTGCAATTGATGAAAAGAGCGAGCGTTACGGTTTACTGATATTTTTAACGTTCAAGATTTGAAAAGAGAAAAACCAGGAATTTCACTGCGCGTTTACAGCCTTCTTGCTTAAAAACACAACGTTACAAAGATTTAACCGAGCTGGCCTACGTCACGTGGCAGTCTGTGCGCGTTCCTGCTGTCCACATAGCCTGGCTTGCCAGTATAAACTCTCGTGTCGCCTTCGCTATTCCTGCGAAAGAAACCAAATTCGTATTCATTCGTGTGTAGCCTGCATGTAAGCGGCTTCTGCTAGCTGCATACGCGATTCTAGTCGAGGCAGGTCAGGAGTTCGAATCTCCATCCGTCCACTTCCAGGTTTTTTCTTTCATTTTTCGCGAAGAAGGAAGAAATCATGCCGCTCGGTAGATTCGCCCTTGGGAGGGCCGAAGAGGCCACAGATCACCACACTCTCAGAGCCGTCGTGGCCGAGTTTCTTTCAACTCTTATCTTCGTCTTTGCAGGAGAAGGCGCTGTTATGGCGTTCGGTAACAAGATATTACCTTTTTTCCTTAGATCATATCGTTTAGGCATATTATGAAGCATTTTCATTTTCTATTTTGTATTTTTCGAAAATTTAGGGTTTCATGATGAATTTTGGGGTTTCTTTAGGTAAAATGACTGGAGGTGCAGATATAACGCCGTCTGGTCTGGTTGCCATTGCGCTGGCGCACGGCATAGCTCTGTTTGTGGCCGTTGCAATTGCTGCCAATATTTCTGGCGGCCATGTCAACCCGGCTGTAACCTTTGGTGCTCTTGTTGGAGGAAATATAACCCTGCTCAGAGCTATTTTGTACTGGATTGCACAGCTTCTTGGAGCTGTCATTGCTTGCTTGCTGCTTCGCTTCACAACTGGAGGCCTGGTAATATTTTCCACAATTATTTTCTTTCTCTGTTTAAGCTTTATTTGTTCATACATATATGCCCCTGTATGCACAAGGGTATATATACAATGAGTATATGATAACATGATAAATGAAATACATTCATATTTATTATATGTATACACAAGTGCAAAGAGTATATATACAGTGAATATATAATGACATGTGATTCCTGTGGATATGCAGCACACAGGAGCGTTCAGGGTGTCTCATGGCTTGGGCGACGGGAATGCTCTTGTGTTCGAGATTGTAATGACATTTGGTCTGGTTTACACAGTTTATGCGACGGCCATTGATCCCAAGAGGGGTGAGTTAAGCACCATAGCTCCCATTGCCATTGGATTTATTGTGGCTGCAAACATTCTAGCAGGGGGTCCATTTTCAGGGGCTTCCATGAATCCTGCCAGGGCATTTGGCCCTGCTCTGGTTAGCTGGGCATGGAGAAACCATTGGATTTACTGGGTCGGCCCTTTCGTCGGAGGCGGTCTTGCTGGGATTATTTACGAATCTTTAATGGTTCGATCTGAGCCTACTCACCAGCCACTGACTACTGAGGATTACTGAGCTTCAAATGATCAATAATGGCTTCCTTTTGTTAAGGGATAAATAGTGACTTTTGTTTTGTTTATGGGATCGGACTCGTCGTTACCTGAGGAAAAACTTATCTTCTGTGTGGTCCTAGTTGTGTGCAGAGCGGTATATAGATATTTATAGTCTCTGTATTTGTTTATATGTGTGTGGTTGTTTTGCTATCTTATTTTACTGAAGAATTTGACAATAATTAATGTGTATTTCAATTCAATTATAGTAATTACAGTGGATTTGTTTGGAATTAGTTTTTCTTTTGCGAGTTTAGATCAATTTCTCTTTGCATTTGCTGGTTTTCTCAGCTTTGATTTAGTAACATATAATCTGTAAAGTTTTAAAAATGGTGCTCTGTTTTATTTATGTTCTGGAACAAATCTATGTTTATTGTGAAACAAATATTTCTTTAACGCTCACTTCCATGTTTAGCAATTACTTTTCCAAATCACAAGCTTTTCAACATTCTGTAGCTTCTTGGGTTTTATAGTCTCTATGTCTTTCTTTTGGCTGACTACACTTTGTGAGAGATCGAAGTATGATTCAAATTGGTTCAAATACTGATTTTTCTATTATATTTTCTCTCCATTCAGACTTTCTGTATTTGTCTAAATTTAATTGATTCAAATAAAGATTCTACATTCTTTCTATTTATTTTATTTTATTTTATTTAAACCATTTAAATTTTTCCATTTTCATTCGAATCAGAAACTCAGAAGTGCCTAATTTTGAAAGAATCTTTTCTTCATAAAGTTTTCTAGTATTATTTATTTATTTTGTGGTATATTAGGAAATTGTTATCAATTTTGTAGAGCACTTCAAAATTTGAAGTTCCAAAATTTGTGGGAGCAGTAGTTCAGTTTTTTTTTAATTAACTTACATATTCAATTCAATATTTTATATGTAAAATAAAGCGATTAAAATAATAACTATCATTTAGATAAATTTATAAATTTCGAAAATTTGTGGAAGAGGTTAATTTTTTCTTTTTATTAATTTACATATTCAATTCAATATTTTTTATATAAATATAAACTTATGAGAATAAATTTGTGATTTTTATTCATTCCATATTCAATTTGATATTTTATATATTGTATAGAATCTATAGAATGTAAATCTATTTGCGAGAAATTTTTGTAAGTTGGTGAAAATTGTAAACTCATATATCTTATAAAATAATTTATAAATAATTATTCTAATTTTGAACCAAATTGTATTTTGTTTAGATAAACTAATATTTCTATCCTTCTAAATTATTAATTATAATTTAATTTTAAAATTTGGTTGACACTTCTTTTGTAATCAAAGTATTATCTTCTAATATTTAATTAATTATATTTAATATTATAATTATTATTAATTACTATATTAAAAAGATAAATACTTGTCACTATGTTGCATTTGTTAATTTTGTAATGTAGTTTCAGATTATACCACTTATCCCATGTCCCTATGCAGCTGCTTAAGAGATCAGCAGTTAGATCAGCAGTTAGAGTGTTTTCATGTAATTTTTTAATTGCGGCAAAAGGATAAATTGTAATCTTTTCCTATTTTTTTGAAGCAGATGTTGCTTATAACTTAAAATTAAGTTTTGACAAAAAGGGAGGGGCTGAAAATAAGCAGCACTGCTTATTGAAAAAAATAGGAAAAAATGACACTTGGCATCACCATTTTAATTCATTCCTTTTATTTGCATAAAGTTTGTTTCTAAATTCATATTTTATATATAAAAATACTATTTACAAGCACTGCTAATATACTAATAAAAAAATAAAAAATCAAGTATACTAATATAATTTGCTTAATGTTTTTACATTAAAATTGTGTATGAAGATCAAATATGCCTAAGAAAGAAGATAGAATGTCATGGAAACCTAAATTAAAGTATCATAATTGTGGGAAAAGAAATCATGCTCATCCAAAGGAAAAAGGAAAATTATGTCATCTAGTACTCACAATATGTGACATAAAATTGAATTAGAAAACTTAGATACAATTTAAATTTGCCAATCAATAAATAGATGTCACCATATTTGTAAATATAATTAGCAAAAGAATGCTTTCACATGTATGAATGCATACACTAGAATGTAGTTTAACTATAGTTAGTATTAATAGCAAGAACAACAACACAACAACTTCACCATCACAACATCCTAACATTGACATAATTTAATTAATATTAATATATCTAATATAATAATTATTTATACATTAATAATTTATCATTAACATTGCACAATGGAGAGCGGCAACGGCTCTGGGAGAAATGGTCATGGCAGCCATTGCCGTGGTGAAAGAAGGTTTGACAGAAGCCGTCTTTAAATTCCCCATTTGGAATGGTCACCGATCCAATCAATGGAACCCAAATGGGTTGTTTTGAGAGCTACCTAGAACCCGCATTTCAAATGGCCCCCATCGAGACTTATCCTCTGCTCGCATGCGGAATGCACTGGTAGAAGACCCTCACACTAAACCTAGGGGCTTCAATGGAGGTCGTGGTCATAACCGGCAGATGCATAGTGGATGGAACCCCCCTAGGCAAGACCCTTCAAGGACTCATGAGTTTGACAGGAATGGTAGGAGATGGGACAGCAAGAATCTTCCATATTGGAAAAGAAACTCATCCCTGAAGCTCCCTAATCACTTCAACTTCAAACATATTGAATCAAAGTTCTGGCGGCCTAAAGATCTGGGAACTTCCAAGCCAGGAGTGATTTCTGTTGATCAATCTGAGAAACCCACAATAAAGGTAGATGACACCCTCCTCATTAGAACTTCCTTTGTTGTTATAAGTAACATTCAATGGGCAGAGTCAGTGATTAATCTACAGGAAGCTGCTTTCTTCATGAAATGGCTTGGTCCATGGCCGTCTATTAGCAAGATCCAATCCTGGATGGACTCCAACTGGGGGAAAATTTTTGAACTCAAAACCCTTCGAAATGAGTTCCTATTGGTGATTTGTCCCTCGAAGGAGGACAGAACTGGATTTTGAATGGAGGCCCTTTCTCAATGGATGGACTGGGCTTCTACATCGTTGACTGGAAACCAAACTTTAATCCAGATAAGGAGGAAGTGGAGAATATTGCCGTCTGAATTAAACTCATCAACCTCCCTTGGGAATATAAGAATGAGGAAACCCTCAAGCTAATAGGGAACAACATTGGAATTTTTCTTAAGTCAGAAGAAGTGGTGGATAGAAATTATCTCTACATCTAGACTAAACTCCTAGTAAAAATTTAGAAATGCTTCCAAATCCCAGAGATGGTGGTGCTAGGAATAGCTCATGGTGAATGGCGTTTAAGCTTAGAAGTGGAAATGGCTAACTTGTTATCTGAAGCCAATAAGGTTCAATGCAAAGGAAAAGGTCTTGAAATCAACAATAGAAATTATTAGATTAAGGAGTGGGAAATGAGCCGCACTAATCAACCATAATGGTCTATCCACTTTGAAGAGGATATGATTCTGAATAGAGCCATAGATAGCAGTCCTTACTCTTCTTCAGACAGTCTAGGGACTCCAAAAATATTTTGCAAGATCACAACGGTTTCCCCTCTGGCCTCTCCTCACCCAATTTCTGACAACCCACTGTCCACCCAAGTGGTGAAAGATACACCTCAGCCTCCTCTCATAACACATTCCCGAACTGGTTCCTTTCAGGCTGGTAAAGATGAACATTTGCAGTCTCATATTGTGTTTGATTCCCTAGAAGCCAAAAATCAGACAACTATCCACAGTGGAGACATGCAAGGGGATCAAGGCTGCAAACCAGACTTCAATGACCAGACTCTCTTTCAAGATGAATGCGCAGCTCACATATCTAGGAAAATGAGGAGGGTCACTTACAACCTCAGTGCAGAGATATTGAAGTTTCCCCAGACAAATATTTGGAGCGGAGCTTTTTGTCCTCCCCTCAGCCTTTTGCTCTGAATAGTGATGCTCTTGAGTTCAATCCTGTTGAGCATGGTAGCAATGAAGGATCCTCACCATCTCTGGTTGTTTCTAAATCTATTCCTGGTTCCTCTTCTCAAGCTTGCACTCGTTGCTTTCACCCCATCCTGGCAACTCTTAATCAAATACAGGATGCACAAGACAAATCTTGCTCACCTAGAGTCCATCTTCAGTATGTGGAGCCTTTTCATGAAGAGAAAATCTCACCCATTCGTAATTTGGAAAATTCTTTAAATGAAGCCAGAGACAGTGGAGATAACCTTTTAGGTGCAACCTCAAGCTTGGGATATTACAGTGATATAGGAGATGAGGATTATTTGGGTGAAGAGGACACTCTTAATATTCTAGAACAAAGAGGCTTAAATCTCTCAGTCTCTTTGATCAAAAAACCCAAACTAGGGGAGCAGAAAAGAAGGGGTAGGAAAACCACCAAAGAAATGTTAGAGCAAGCTGGTTGTGCAGCAGACCAAGAAAAATTGCTGAGATTAGGGAAAAGGTTCACCTTTTCCCAGAATCAATGAGACTCCTCTTGTGGAACATCGGGGGCTGCAATGCCCCTGAAAAATCTCTCTTGCTCAAAAGAGGTCTTGATCAAGCGAGGGCGGATATTATTTTTCTCCAAGAAACCAAACTCAAAGGTGATGAAATTAGGCTCTTCCAGAATAAATTTAGCAAGTGGAAGAGCGTGTTCTTAGAGGCTATTGGTGCTTTTGGTGGTCTTGTTATTCTATGGGATGATAGGGTGGTTGAGGTGATCCTACTAAATCAGTCTTCAAATTGGCAATGGATAGAGGTAACTTCTAAGCAATTACTTGCTCGCTTTTACATTTTCAATAGTTATGGCCCTAATAACCCCTTTGAAAAGGAGGCATTATGGATAGACTTATCCAATCACCTCATGGAAAAAAAAGATGATCTCTTCATCTTAGGATGGGATTACAATGCCATTCTCAGTCCTTCAGAAAAAAAAGGAGGCAAAGGATGGAAAAGTAAAAGTCAAAATGACTTTGTTGCTTTTGTTTTAAACAATGAATTATTAGAACTGTATTTCAGATCCAGTAATTACACATGGACCAACAGAAGAAAAGGGTTCACGAACATAGAAGAGAAATTAGAAAGATTTTTCCTAATGGGAAATCGGGAGGAATAGGACTGGTTATGCAATGCAGACATCCTACAAATTGTAGGGTCTGACCATTATTTGATTATATGTAACATCCAAGAAGACTTGGCCCCTAAAACATCTCCTTTTAAATTTGAAGCCATGTGGCTTAGATAGGCTGACTTTTATACCAACATGGATCTTTGGTGGAAACATTCCCCAACATGGGAAGGGAATAAGTCCTTCATCTTCTTTAAAAAGCTTCAATTTATTAAAGAATAGCTAAAAATTTGGAACAGAGATGTCTTTAAGGATATTTTTGTTGAAAAATTGCAACTAGAACAAAGTCTGCAATCCCTAAATGAAAAGATAATAGCTCAGGGTATGGATGATAACTCTTATTTAGAGGAACAATCTCTTCTCTGATTATATAAAGAGGTGTTGGCCAAAGAAGAGATCCACTGGAAGCAAAAATCCTGTGAGACTTGGTTAAAAGAAGGGAACCGTAATACTAAGTTCTTTCACAAATCGGTCAAAGCCAGAAGAGCCCAAAACAAAATCTTCACTATCAACACAAAGCAGGTGAAACCACCTCAGATCCAAAGATTATAAATTAGGAAGTTGTTGACTTCTTCCATGAAACCTTTAATGAAGTTCAACCCCATAAACATGAGGATGAAGGACTGTTTAATCTCATCCCTACCACTATTACTCTAGAATAGAATGCAATGCTTATGAAAATTGTCTCCTTGGATGAGGTAAAGAAAGCTTTATTTGATATGGGAGGGGATAAAGCCCCTGGGTCGGATGGCTTCCCAGCACTTTTCTACCAAAAAATGTGGGACATTTTAGGGGAAGATTTAAAGCAAGTGGTGGAAGAATCTTGTGCATAAGGGTTTATATTGAAGGACTTCAATAATACATTCATTACCTTGATCCCCAAGAAATCTGTAACCAACTCCTTCTAAGATTTTTGACCGATTGCTTTATGTAATACAGTTTATAAATTAATTGTCAAAGTAGCAGCTAATAGGCTTAAACACATTCTTGAGCATATTATTTCTGAGGAACAAAGTGGTTTTGTCCCCAAAAGATCAATCTTCGAAGGCATCATTATTGCACATGAAGCTGTCCATACTATCAAAGCAGCAAAAGTTAACAAAATGTTGATCAAACTAGATGTCAAAAAATCCTATGACCATGTAAACAAATACTTTCTCCTTAGAATACTCAAAAAATTTGGCTTTGCAGATGGTTGGGTGAAATGGATTGCAAGCTGCATCAACACCCCTAGATTCTCTATCCTAGTGAATGGTAGCCCCCAAGGCTTCTTTGAAACCACTAAGGGCATCAGATAAGGGGACCCCATAGCCCCCTTTTTATTTATTATTATGGTTGAAGTCTTGGGTAGACTTATCACCAACAAGAGATTAGAAGGCAGTTGGCAGGGGGTAAAGATTGCATATGGTATTTCCTCCTCCACTCACCTGCAATTTGTGGATGATAATCTACTCCTTGGGGTAGCTTCACTTTCCGAAGCTCATGTCATCAAGTCAACATTAGACCGCTATAGCAGAGCCAGGGGTCAAAATGTCAATTGGCAGAAATCAGAGATCTTCTTCTTTCACACGGCCAATAATCTCCAAAAACAAATTAGTGATATTCTTCCAATCAAAATAGGTAAGCTTCCGAGCAAATATCTTGGAGTGCCTTTATTTGATGGGGCCTCCAAGCCTCATTTGTTGAAGCACCTAATGGACTCATGCTTCAATCGCATGGAGGGCTAGAAAAGTAGATGGCTCACATCTGCAGGAAGAAATCTTTTACTTCAAGCAGTGGTGTCAGCCATTCCAATTTATTCCATGAGTTGTTTTAAGATCCCACACAAAGTGTTGGATGCCAAATTGTCAAAAGAATGAGGAAATTCTTCTGGAATGGGGCTGAAGAAGGTGATAAATGGCCCCTTATAGCTTGGGATAAGATCTGTAAACGTAAAAAACATGGGGGCACTAGTCTGAAGGACTAGAGAAAGATGAACTTGGCACTAGGGGCCAAACTGGTTTGGCACATTTGCAGTCAACCGAATAGCTTATGGGTCAAGATTCTCTGATCTAAATATTTAGATTCTCCACAGGATGAGAGAATCCTCACTATTGTTAACCCCCCCAGAGGCTCTGCAATTTGGAATTATCTACTAGATTGCAGATCTATCATCTCCAAACATGTCTCATGGCATGTCGAAAATGGACACAATGCCTTATTTTGGGATGATTCTTGGAACAATCACCCAATTTTAAAAGAGGATAGGAGATTTGATGACTTGAGGACTCTCTTCATTAATATTTGGGGCTTGAAGGTGGCAGATTACATAGAATGTAGGGACTCCCCTATTGGACCAATGTGGCAATGGAAAATTTTGGATGATCTTAACCTCTCAGCCCCACAGAGAGACCTTATGGAAGATCTTTACAGAATTAGGAGGTTCACAAGGGTCGAAAAACCTGACAAGTTAATATGGTGTAAAGCCAAGAGTGGAACATATTCAGTTAAACTTGGGTTCTTATGCCAAGAGGTAGAGGAGGATATATTACCATGGTACACTAATCTTTGCTAGGATAGACATTCCTTACCAAAGGCAGGAACTTTTGCATGGATAGCAGTGTAGAGGAGAATTTTAACAGCTAAAATAAGGAAAAATTTTGGCCTCCAAGGCCCAACCCAGTGTGTTCTATATAAATCAGCTCAGGAAGATGTAGATCACTTACTTGTTCAGTGTCCCTTTACAGTAGAATGTTGGGAGCTGATTAAGGAAAAATTAAGTATGATTGGTCCTATGCAACAGGGTATCAAAGAGGTGTTTCAAAGTTGGCCAATTCCTCAAAAGAACATTGCTTTATATGGTCTATGGAAGGTTTCCCCCTTCATTATCATCTGGGAGATTTGGAAAGAATGAAACAGACATATCTTCCAAGATAAGGAGAGACCACTATCAAGCATAAAAGCCAATATTTTAAGTGCTATTGAGGAGACCACTCAAGCTACTCTTATTACTTCCACAGGAAGCATGCTCTACACTAAGGCTGACAAGAATCTTCATTGCAACTGGCCAAGCCTAAAATTTAGAAATGGTAACATTAAACATGAGAAAGCACAAAAAAAAACTAGATATGAACTTCAGTGGGTTAAACCGAGCCTGGGGTGGGTCAAATTAAACTTTGATGGATCCTCTAAAGGCAATCTAGGTCCCTCGGGTGTAGGTTTTGTTGTCAAAGATAGCAATGGGAATATTCTAGCACTTGCTGCCCAGAGACTTATTAGAGGAACTAACAATGAGGCTGAAGCTACAGCAGCATTGTTCGCCTTACAAGTGGCCAAAAAGATGAACCTTCAGCATATTCACCTAGAAGGTGATTCACAAATAATTGTAAATGCAATTAAAAATGGGGCAGAAAATGCATGGCACCTCAAAAATATGATTGAAGAGATCTCCTATCTCTTACACTCATTTTCAAACTTTAAAATAACCCATATCCTGAGAGAAGGAAATAGGGAGGCTGATATTGTCTCCAAATGGGAAACTAGTCCAATAATGAGTTATGGAGCTTGTTTTGAATTTCTCCCATAAGAGATTTTTTGCCACTAAATTGTTTTTTGTGCTACAGACTGCTACCCGAAACTCTATTTGGCTTCTACAGGGATGTGATTCTCCTATCCTACAAATTGGAATGATTGATGTGACAGATGCAAGTGGAAGTCTAATTCTTTGAATGGAGGTTAGGATAGGTCTCGAACTACACAAACTGATGTGGCGATGATAAAGCTTGGGCTGAACAATGCAAGCTTATGAAGGAAAAATTTAAGATCTTTTCAGAGCTCCTGCCGTTCACAGAGATTTTATTCCTGTGATGGATCCAACCAGACAACACTCTGATTTAGGATAGATTCCTGATTTAGACTATTTGTCAGTTGAAGAGACCGATTTCTTTGCTCTCACTCCACCTTGATAGCAGTTTAAAACCACCTTTCGTTTTCACCATGATCATCCTTCTTCTTTTCTCCTTTGGTTTTTTAGCGGTGATAGAGATGGAAGCCACATTCTCAGTTAGAACAAAGAAGCAGCAAAAAGCAGTGGAAGGCCCTGCCAGTATTGAGAGAATTCTAGGTTTGCTGAACATGAAGAATAATGTCTTAGCTGTGGCTGTCCAAAACATTCTCAGAAGCCAATATCAAGAGAGATTTTCCAAATGCAGATCTAATGTGGACATCATCTCATTGGTAGTGGCATGGGCCCTGTAACTTGGTGAGTCAAAGAGTGAGGTCAACCGCATCATTGAACTCCTCTTTGACCCGGACTTACTACTTGGCCTAGAATCAATATTAGAGTGGGTTGTTCTAGGTCATGGATTTGACTATAGTGAGTGTTTTGAAAAACTAAAAGAGGGTTTCAACTATGATCATGTCCCCTTCCTCATTTGGTGGGGAAATGTTGACAAAACAGCCTACCAAAAGGATATTGCAAGTAAGTGGCAGACTCTGAAAGCCATTATGGAGGACTTAGTAAGGCCTAAGGAGATGAGAGACAAAGCAGTGTTTGAAGAGGTGCCCAAGCAGAAATGCATGTAGAGACAAGGAAAATAACATGTTGTAGATTGAAGGAGATTCTGATAGCTTCAGATCTATGTTTTTGTAATTTTGTTACTGACTGAGAGCTATGTCTCAAGTCTTATTTCTCCTAGTTTCCTCTATGTTCTCGTTACATGCAGTGTTAATGTAGCAGATAATATATAGCCAACCCCATTTTTATTTTTCCTCTAAAGGGCTTAGTATAAATATTCAGGCTATAAATATTTCTATAGCCTCAGGGCTAATATTCCTATTATGTAATCTCTTTTCATATCAATATATATAAAAAAAGACATGTTATAGACCAAAAAAAAATTATCATTAACATAAAATTATTCTAGTAAAATTAATCTTAATAAATTGTTTAATCAGAGTTGAAGTAAACTACTAATATAATCTAATAATAATAAATAATAATTTATTTTATTTTATTGATAATATAACATGTTATAACTGGAGTGCCCTAAATTTGCACCATTGCATTTATGACACTTTCACATCTAGCTCCTCAAGTGACATATTTTGACATTACAACCCCTCAACATCTAGTGTCCAAGGTCCACTACCCAAATTTGAGCCTTTTACACTCAGACATGAGCGCGACGTGTTGATATCTGAGTGACATGCTAGGCTCCGCAAAACTTGAAAAGAAAAAACTTCTTTCAATGCATGTCCCTCTCATTGGATGCGTTTGAAATGACCATTCATGATGATAAAAGGAAAAAAATTGACTCATTTTCTCTCTCGCACACTCTAATTCTCTAATCTGAGCATTCTTTCTCTCCCTTCTTCTTGTCCCTCACTCGTGCTCTTTCGTACAATGAAGCTCTGTCGAATTTCATGCTCAAATCTAGAAGGGAACCTAAAATCATGTATATACTCTTTATGTTGCTCACTTTTAACTTGTTTCTTACTTTTCATCTTTTGATCTAAATATATATTTTCATATTCACTTTGCTCAGTAGTAAGGGCTTTCTTCCCTCAAGCAAGGTTTGTTTTTACTACCAGTTTGATCTCTTAGAAATAAGGGCTTTCGTCCCTCAAGAGAGGTTCATTTTTATTGCATGTCTTTGTGTCATAGGGGTTCTCATCCATTAAGTAGGGAGGTATTTATATTGCTTGTCTTTATATCAGTTTTATCACACCATTCAATCGACTCTCCATGGAGGTGGGAACACCAGAGTAGGGGTTTGACTGAGCCAATCCTCAATACGACCACAAAAATTTTCTTCTCTCTTTTGTGTAGGTGATGAATAGGTTACTCATCTGGAACACCTCACAATTCCTAAGACATTAGCACCCATTTTATGTCCCCTGTCAAAGTTAGGAGTCCAGTGCAGTGTGCAAACATCCACGTGGTGTGCTATCATTCAAGGCCGACAGCCAATGGATCATCTGGTAAAGGATATTCTTTCTATAATTTCCTTTCCTACAATTAAAACATCATCCTCTATCACACTTTTTAGGCTATCAATCAGTTTGTAATACTTCTCCATAAGTAGTCTAATAGACATTTAGATTTAATCTGT
Organism: Thuja plicata; assembly: GCA_018584345.1. Lineage (NCBI taxonomy): Eukaryota > Viridiplantae > Streptophyta > Pinopsida > Cupressales > Cupressaceae > Thuja > Thuja plicata. The sequence continues at coordinate 1,036,687 of MU226468.1, forward strand.
TTATATTTCTATTCCTTTGTTTGTGAATTTAGAGTAGTTTGATAGTCATAGTCATATCCAATAGTATTGAACATTGAGGTAGGGTAAGGATGATTTTCTCTTGCGGAAGGTAGAAAATCCTCTACTCTACATTTTGGTGACCCTGATGTGAATGTTGATATGTTGGATCTCTTCCTTCAAGGATTTGATGCATTTGACAAGGAATTCACCTAAGATGGCTTTGACATGCTGGGTGATGCCTTAGATTATTTCTTGGGCATGTCTTACCATGATTCCAAGTCCAAGAAACACTTTTCATGTGAAGCATCTTCTTCATTAAGACCTAGTGAGTCTGTGAATGTCATTGTGGTCTCTGCGGTGTCTTCAAGGCCTAAGAGACCAATTATTTGCATGATTTTTGATAACCCTTCTCCTCAAAAAAAAAAAAAAATTTCAAGATTAGACTGATGCAGTCAAGGATGGAGGATCCAATGAAGGATTGTCCAAAGTTTCATCAAATAACTACAACAGCGGAAACAAACAGATACACAGAAATATAATCAACATTCAACTCATATATTATCTCAAAATATCAATTAAATTCAACATGCCAAGCTGTAAGGCCTTCCTAGTTATGACCAATTACAAAGATAGATTTAATATCTAATATAGATCTTCTGTAACACATACATTCATGATCCAGATTCTCAGATCCAACACTTGATCTGCCCTCCTAAATCTGATCTCAATTTGTTGCCAAGCTAAGAACAAAATACAACTTAAATACAAAAGGCAACCAATAGGTCGACCTACAAAAGAAATCATTGGAAAACCCTGACCTAGATTTAGGTCCACACAATCCCCAATGAGAGATCCACCATAAATGTCACAAATTAAAATTAAATGTAGAAGTCGGTCACCACCTCCAACTTCCAAATAAAAAACTCAGACAAGGGATGACCGAGCAACAGAGTGACTCGAGCCAAGCATCATCAAGCAACAGAAGACAAACCTGAGCATCAGAAAATGAACCCAAAACAAGCATGCCTAAGTGACAAAAAATGAACCCGGAACAAACATACCTGAGTGACAGAAACCCAAGCAACATAGAAACAAAGTGTTTCACCGAGCAATCTCCAAAAAAGCTAAAGAACAAAAGAAAAATATATTTTTGGTTGAGCAAGATTGCCAAGGATCCTAGGATGCTCCTGCATCAGACACCCTAGGTAAAGAAGATGTTCCCATAAAGGAATCACAAACATCTTAAGGGAATCAAAAAAAGGATTCCATACATGTTCTTAACCCATATCTCCTCCTTCCCTTCATTCCATGTTGTCTTGACTTGATCCATTGTCCCATTTGACAAATTCATCAGTTCTGTACTTTCCTCATATCTTCTTCCTGCAATTGATAGTAGTTGACATCGATCATCCTTGGTACCTTTGACACTATCAGTGTTTTTTTGAACCACCTTCTCATCTGAATGACTGATCAACTTATCATCACCATCCCTCTATGTCATTAGTGTCAACATCTGTTGCACTATCCTAGCCAAAAGTGTCATCTATTTCTTAGTCTATGTAAGTTCCTTAGAGGTTTCATTCTCTCCTCTCTTCATATCCTCCTTCCTTTTACCCATAGGCTCATCAATTCTCTTTTCCTCATGTTTGTCACTGTTATCCAGGCAACATCTGATAACTCCACATCCCTTAGTCCCTGCTTTTGGAAAAGGTAGAAGATTATGCTTGGATTGACCCTGCCTCACAACATAGGTATTTGCATGACCATCAAACATAACATGTCTTTCATATTGCCAGGGTCTACCAAGCAACATGTGACAAGCATCCATAGGAAACACATCATATAATATCTCACCATAATAAGATCCAATCTTAAAATTAATTGGGCAGTGTTCCTCAACCCTAACCTTAGACACATCTTGTATCCAATTAATCTGATAAGGATTAGGATGTTTTCTTCTTCCCAAATTTAACTTACTAACCATTTCTTCTAAAACAAAGTTCTCAGAACTACCACCATCAATTATGACATTACATACCTCATCCTTGCACTTACATCTAGTTCTGAATAGATTCCTTCTCTGCACTGGTTCATTAATACATGTAGCCAGCCTCTAGTGATCATAACTTATCCTTCTTCTGCAACATTCACTGAATTTTCCTCGGTTGTTAGGGTGAACTTCTTTTGAGGATATGACCAGGCCCTATGTCCCTTCTAACCACATTGAAAAAAGTAGTAGTGAAATCACTTCTTCCTCTTCTTCCATACCCACGATTGTAATCCTTAGTGGTTTGACTACTGCTAGATCCTACCTTGGTCTGCTTAGGATTATCCACCACCTTACTCTCAGCAGTTGTGTCATCAGTCTTACCACCTCATTTTATGTTATTCTGTCTACTTTCAAACTTCTTGTTTAGCTTCTCCTCCATCTTGAATGCCCTCTGATACGCATCTCCTATGTTTGTCATCCAAACAGTAAGTAACTCTTCCTAAATACTAGGTCTCGAGCCATAGATATACCTAGCCACTTTCTCCTTGTTAGCTTATGAATATCCAGTCCTAATCAGAATCTTATAAAACTCCTCGGTATACTCTTGCACTCACTTGTTTGTCTGCCTTAAACCTTACATCTTCTTGAACATCTCTAATTCATAATCTACTGGAATGAAATACTTCTTCAAATTTTCAACCATTCTGTTCCATCTTATGATCTTGTCTTTACCTCTCCGATTTCTTTCCAATTGAACTTCTCTCCACCATATGTTTGCATGACCTTCTAGTTTTTTATTTGCAAACCAAACTATATTAGGATCTTCAAATTCTTCATAATCAAAGTATTCATCCATCTCATTAATCCAATTGATAAATTCTTCTAGCCTAAGGCTTCCAGCAAATGTTAAAACTTCAATCTGAGGTATTTCCCCAATTTTAGACATGTCTCTCAGAAATCTAGCCTCCTCAGGATCTCTGACATCTTCTATAGCTTCTTCAAAATGTATCAAACTCTTCACCATTAATTCAGTCTTCCCTGGGTGCATTCTTTCTTTGCAAATCCTCTCGCATATCTTGCACCTACTTCTGCAAAGCTCAAAAATCTTCAAGACTCAATTCCTCCTTAGGTTCTTCCTCTGTGATCTCATGAATTTTCTCTGGAGGCATCCTTGCTTCACCAAATTCTAGCAGTTGAAAACCTAACTCCTTCTCCACCAATCTCATGGCTCTGATACCACCTGATGCAATCAAGGATGGAGGATCCAATGAAGGATTGTCCAAACTTGTAGAAAATAACCACAACAATGGAAACAACCAGATAAACAAAAATATAATCAGCATTCCACTCATATATAATCTCAAAATATCAATTACATTCAACATGTTGGGCTGTAAGGCCTTCTTGGTTACGACCAATTACAAAGATAGATTTAAGATCTAATACAAATCTTCTGCAACACATACATTCATGATCCAGATTCTTAGATCCAACACTTGATCTGCCCTCCTAAATCTGATCTCAATCTACTACCAAGCTAAGAAAACAATACAACTTAAATACAAAAGGAAACCAATAGGTCAACCTACAAAAAAAATCATTGGAGAACCCCCGACCCAGATTTAGGTCCACACAATACCCAATGAGAGATCCACCATAAATGTCGCAATCAAAATTAAATGTAGAATTTGGCCACCGCTTCCAACTTCCAAATAAAAAACTCGGGCAGGGGATGACCAAGAAATAGAGTGACTTGGGCCAAGCATCACTGAGAAATAGAAGACAAACCCGAGTGTCAGAAAATGAACCCAGAATAAGAATACCCGAGTGATAGAAAATGAACCCAGAACAAGCATGCTCGAGTGACAGAAACCCGAGCAATAGAGAAACAAAGTGTTTCACCGAGCAGTCTCCAAACAAGCTAAAGAATAAAAGAAAAGCATATTTTTGGTTGAACTGGATTTCCAAGGATCCTAGGATTCTCTTGCATCAAAGACATAAAGAAGTGGTTCATCAAGCCTCTTCGATGAGTTCAATAAATATAGGAATGAGTCTTTTAACACTGTGGCTCATACCTACAATACTCAAAGGAATAAGAATAATGTTATTCATCCTATTACAGCTTTACCACCTTCTCAACCTAAACTTCCTCAAGCTCCAAAATCTGTAGCCAAGCAAACTAGTGATTACAACTTTATAGAGAATCTACATGTTACCCCTACTAAGATCTCTCTTTGGGATTTTCTTCAAACTACTCTGGTTTATCAAGGGATGCTTCAAGATGCTATCCAAAAGATCATGCTTCCTTCCTCTGCAAGGCTAATAGATGTAAATGCTTTTATGGATCATATTCGAGCGGATTCATCGAATACAACATTTTATCTGCATGAACATTCACCCACAAAAACAAGGAACCTTGCTAATTTCTTGATGATTATAGTCTTTGTGAACGGTATAGGTATTAGATGAACTATTGTTGACATTGGTTCGACACTCAATGTATGTGGTTTAGACCTACTACCAAAGCTTAAGGTGGATAAGAATTCATTAGCAATAACATCTCTCTTCATTAGCGATTTTCATAATACAAGAAAGACTGATATAGGAATAGTTATATTACCCTTCAAGATTGGACTCTTGGTAATCCCTACATTGGTTAATATGATTCCTTGGCCTTTACCTTACAATATTTTTTTGGGTAGACCTTGGCTACATGCCTCGGGGGTGGTATCGTCAACCCTACATGAACTAGTCAAGTTTATGGCAAATAATCAGGTTGTCACAATAAAGGCCAATCTTGATGCCATGCATCTATGCCAAACAAAAATTATAGGACAAGCTTCAACCACCACTTCATTTTGGGATTATGTTCCTTTGATGTCTTCCACTGTTATGAAATATCCTCCCTTGATAGCCCCTAAAGATGCTTCTCAAGAGGAAACTTCCCAAAAAGAAGATGTTAAGGAAATTCCAAAGGAAGAGCCCACTAAGATTGATCATTTAGCCAAGGTTCCATCTAAGGAAGAGAAACATGAATCCATGTCCATTGAATCCACTAAAGCTCCTACTTCTTCCATCATTATCTACACCTATTCAGGAAATGATTGGGGAACTTTAGACTTCACTAACTCACATGTCATGGAGTACAAAATTAATCCAGCGAATCTAAATATTCCAAAGATCCCCTTTATCTATGGTTGAGATCAAACTTGAATTCAACTTTAAAATGTGGCTAACGATCTTCCCCTTAAAGTAACAACATCTGGCATGTTTGACCTTTCCACATCATCTCAGACACGCATCAATAAGGAATGATGCCTTGAATAATATCTTTCATGCATCTTCTCTTTAAGTCATCATGCCAGCCGCAAGATCTTGTCATATCATGTGGCTCACAGAAAGAAAAGTAATCAATGATCAAATAGGAAAGGTGTCACTTAATTGCGAACCTACGATGAGTAAAGCTGATGCACCTTTGGATCAAGGGATCACACTAGACATAGGATGGGAACCAATCTACGCCACCTTTATCTATTTTTAGAACTACGAGCCTGTGACCTCACAAAACCACATGTTGCTTAGGTGCTATACCTTAATGGGATAAGACTTATGCATCTTCTTTTAGCAGCAACATGCCAACTGTTAGATCTCTATGATCTTCTCAACACTTTAATTTCTTTGGCCCTACCTCCATGAGATCTCAGATGGACAAATGTCAGCTAATCATGATCCCACGATGAAATAAAGTAGGCTCATCTTCTATTCAAGGAAAAGCACCTATCGTTAGATCAAAAAGATCTTGTCTGCACATTAACTTTACCTTTACCTCAGCTCAGTTCCACCATGAACACGTGTCACTAAAGCGCAATACCTCAAAGAATAAATGGTGTGCATCATCTTTTGATGGGAAAGTTCCAACCGTCAATGAAATCTGATCTAACGTTGCCCCAAAATTGTCGCTAGCTTTTGACCATGTTGACCTCATTATCACAGGATGGAATCTTGGTAACAGAGCGTGATGCCTTGTGAACAAACAAGCTACATATTATGATCAAGGCATTACGCCCACCGTAGGATTAAAAAAAATCTATTAGAACCTGTTATAGCTCTTTAGAAATTTGGTCTTCCTTGGTAGTATTGACCAAGAATGGTAAAAAGGCATTAAACTCTGATGCTCGGTCAACACTAATGTTCGGGCAATATTGGTGCTCGATTTACCTTATTTGTAAGTTTACACTATATTCCTCAAGTTACACTATACTGATTAGTAAGGCCATTTGGTAATGTTTCTTGGTGATGTTGTTATTGTTGATTGGGCTTGTTGCTCAATATTTTTGTTCGAGGTTGCTCGTCTACGTCCAAGTATTTTATGGTCTATTGTCGCATGAGGTGACTATCGAATTTTGTTGTATCCATGCTTTGTTCCTTTTTGGTTGCCTTGGTGGTGTCAAACTAGTTGTTTTAGTCTCTGGTCTTTACTGGTGTTTTTTTAGTTTCAAATGCCTGAGGTCTTTTATCCCACATTTTTTGTGTGTCAGGGAACTTTGATGTTTTTATTTCCCATTTTGTAGTAACTTAAGTGCCAAAAAGAAAGCGCCTTTTGGCCGACGGTTTGTGAAGTGCTACAGTAAGTGGCAGCCAGCTGGTGGACAGATGGATAATTTTGGTGGGCCCATGTTAGAGAATGTTCAGGTGACGAGGTTGAATGGATGACAGGTGGTAGCAAGGCATGATGGTGTAGTCTAAGTCAGCACATGTCTAGTCGGATCAAGTTCTAGCATGGGTGTGACATGTGGTAGGTTTGACAAGTGGTGGGCTAGGTTGGTTAGAAACGCGACAAGGTTCCAGTAAGTAAGGTGATGCCATGTGGTGTAGGTCGCAGGATGGTTAGGTGGGACCAAGGATGGATCAAATCAGATGGTGATGCGTGGCGATAAATGAAAAGAAGGCAATGAAGGAAGATTAAGATCTAACGGTAATGCGCTACTGCCTAAAGGAAAGCTGCAGGGATGTTAAGCATTGCACAGTCGCAAAATGGGTGACGCGTGTCTAGAGTGGTGACAATGCAAGAGTGTGAGGCCTACATCATAGGAGGTGGATAGATGGTTCCAAGATCAAATCAGAAGGTGCCATGTGGAAATTGGTGGGCCCAAGAGTGGGTTCTTTTCGTTGAGTCTTGAATTAAAGTTTTGCTGACTTAAGTGTTTTAGCGACTTAGCGTGGACCATAGACAAAGGGGAAAGATGAGAAGCTAACATTAAATCATGGGATAAACCATGAGTTAAGTGAAGGGTCTTGCGGTTTGGCGACTATGTTGTCTCTGAGTCACGTGATAGACCATGGTCAGGCCTGGGTTAAGTTAAGGTCAGTTTCATAAAGTGCTTAGATAACTTAAAAGTGAATCAACGGTTCTATTTAAAGTTGCAAAAATATTGAGATCTTGGTCATTCATGTGTTTGGCATGAGAGAAATAGCCTTTGTATGGTTTAATTTAAAATTTTAAATCTTTCTGGATGTATTATCACGGTGGCGTGTTCTCAGACTCATAGACAAGTGGCTCGAGGTTGTCTTGGGTTGTGATCAGTCTAAATGGCATCGTTCAGTGGCTAAGGATGTCTCTGTGGGTCTGAAACACATTTATTTCAGCATGGTGGTCCTGTGGATCTTTGGTCTCTTTCTATTTTGGGATATCTACTGTCATGCTTAGGAGTATTCTGCATTTATGTAGTTAGATTTTTTATTGTAATTTGGCAATTGGATCATCATGACATATCTTTTAGGTGATCTTTTAGAGAAAGATCATATTGGTGAGATATGATTACATTTATGACTTGATAGACGATCGTTGAAGCCCTCTCCTAGGGTTTTCATCTTCCTACTTAAGGCTTTCCTTTCTCAGTTTTAAAGGGTCTAAATTTTTTCATCCTAAGTTATTGGTTCCAGAAGTTTGAATCTCAGGGATATATCAAATTTGGTATTAGACTGTATTTCATGCTTAGATAGATAATTTTGATCTTTTGCAGATTATTGAGTGGTGTGATTATTCAATCTTATTGCTACAGATTTGGATTCATTATACTTATTACATTGTTTTAGTTTCAAGTCTCTCCTTAGCTTCTGCTGTGTGAGTTTTGGATTTTCTTGTCCAATACATAGAGTTATTTATGTGTATGTTTCATTCCATAGTTCTCATTTTGGATCAGATTAAAGATACTTTGGGGGAAAAATATATTTATTTTATATATATACATAGGGATCTTATAAGCAAGTGTGTGATTATGAGATACATGTGTTTATGGCTATGAATCCTTGCCAATAGGTTGTCTATTTGTTTCAATAATTAGATTGAAGAAGTTGCCCAATGGATAAGGCACTGGTCAAAAGATTTTCTACTCTTTGTTGATGCATGTGTCTTATATAGTTTTGTTATATCCTACAAGTTTACATCAAAACCATTACTAAATCATTTTTCATATCCTATGGTTGTTGGTTATATGTCCTACTTGGTAATAGAGAGTCAATGAATGCCTATTTAGTGTTTATCACTTTCTTACCATGATTTTTTATTGTAATCCAAAGTGTTGAAGAGTTGTAAAGAGTTGTATGTTGTCTAGATTAGGTGTACCCGCCTTGGTTTTGCAGAGCCAGAAGTGCAGAGGGAAGTCTTGTCCCTATAGTTGGTCCAATTTTCTTCAGAGCTTCCATACTTGGAGCTAACCACTCCTAACATCAGTCTCAAGGCATATTGGTCGCTTTAGATAGCATAAACATTTTCAAACACCAACATAACCTTAGGTTCTCACCATCTTTTAACACATTGACCCCATGATCTAGAAAGGACAGGTGTCTCATAAGCGTAATGCCTTGATGAAGTAAATTTTCTACATCTTGTGATTAAGGGATTGTGCCTGTCATTATATTTAAAGAGACTTGCATGACACTTGGGATAAATAAAACACCACGGGGACTTAAGAACTTTAGGAAATATTAAAAAGAACAATGCACATGACTTAGGAGATTCTAGGAAATGGCCCCACGATGACAACTTAAAACCATGGGTAAGAGACTTAAGTGAACCAAAAAGTAACTTGATTTTCTAAGGAACATGAGAGACCTAGGGTTTAGGGTGAAATGAACCAAGGGCTAAACCAAGACCAATTAGTGCTTAAGAACTAGGCTCAAACATGGCAAAAAAATGAGGAAAAACACCATGGAAACCAAGAAAGTTATCAGTACCAATAGTGGCTCTGACTGAGGAAGGTTGATTACAAGATCAACACTAGAACAACATCACTCTAGGATGGATACCAAGGAAAAAAAAACCCAACGCAAAAACCCTAAAATAGAAAAACCATGAATATGTATAAATTTACACTTTACTGCTTAACAGAGTCACATTATCTCTACCTTTTTATTGTTGAGATTGCTAAAACGCAATGCAACCAAGATCACCTGCATGCAAAGCTATTACACAGAAGAAGAAGACAGAAAGAGGATAGAAGTATTCAGACAGCTATGGCGGCCAAAATGAAAGAGGAGACATCATGTTGAAAAGAAT
>MU226468.1:1063277-1075235 GCA_018584345.1 Thuja plicata
TATATACATAAGTGCATGCAGTCATTAAAACTAATCTAAATAAATAAATTATTTTTAAATTAAATAAGTCATGTGAAAAATTTATTTATAATGTTTACTCTTACCATATCAACAGGACTCCATGGCTCTGCGTACCCCTCCTCAGCACTCTCATGAGACACAGATGCTCCATGAGGTTTTGTAGCCTCTGTAGTTACGTCTCCTATTTCCTCCTCATCAATAACATACTGATATGTATCAACATCAGTAAGCGGTCTGATGCACAAATTCTTTCACATAGTGCAAGTATGGGGCATACATACATGTGAACTATTGCCAGATGTCGATGCACCAGCATCACCCACACCAACAGGCAATAATGACCTCGTCTACATGATCAACTAATCACTCAGCATGTGAATAGACCTAATACTCTATGAGGTAGCCTCTGCAATGATATCAGATGCTGCACTGGAGGAGGGTGTGTGACATCAGTGGGGGGACAAAGGTAGTGGCCTTTTTGTGCTGGGCAAATGGCCTAGTCTGAGGAGCTCCTCCGCCTACACCCATGTTGGGCCTCATGCTCCAATAATTAACATTGTGACCGAGAACAAACTCAGCATACAATTTTTTTATGAAATAGAAAGGGAGCTCCAAATTTTAATGGGATGGTTTATCAAAGACCATCCACCAGTGATCCCAAAAGTGTGTGGTCATTGCTTCATTTGTGCACCATTTTATTGATAATTTTGGCTTTTTAATGTCAAATTTAAATCTAGTTTTACGATTAACAAAAAGGGAGGCTATATCTTCCTTAGTTATATTAAGGGTAGCAATCCCATCATGGTCAAGTTCATCATCAAATTGGGTGTGCATATCATCACGCCAATGAAGAGCAGCATTATGTTGCTGCATAAGGGTGTCAATGTTTTCAACAATGGTATTTAGGGTGGAAAGCATAGGAGCTAATGTAGGTATATTCTTATACGTGTTTTTGAAGCCTCGTATAGTGTTCAAATTCTCTTGTATCAAATCCTCTAAAGATTGAGGGTTTTGAAGCGGTTTTGGATTGTTTTGGGGATCATTATTTGGCGGGGGAGGGTTCTTATCTTCATTGTTGTCAACCATGCCTGATTAAATAATATACAAATATAAATTTCAAATTGATTTCATATATTATTAAAAAAATCAATACAAAACCCCATTTTAACCAAAAAAACCACATTTAACATGAAAATAAAAAAAATTAATCCAGATATAGCAAGAATTTACTTACCGGATAAACTATGGAGTCGAATTTGTTGTTGGAGCAATCAGGTACCTAAAAAAATCATGTATAGGATATTTCTAGCCATTTTCCAAACCCAAAACAATGAGAGAAATGAGGAAAGCGGCTCGCGGGTTTTGATTTATGCCACAGGTTTCAAGTACCCAATTTTTTCAGGTACTCAAAAATATCATGTACCTAAAAATATCATGTACCTAAAAATATCATGTACCCGATTAGGCTTGTGCTTTGGTGTCAGATTTTCCTAGGTGTACTAACACCCAGGCCTACTAAAAAGTCAACAAACGTTTTCATGCGCTTTTGGATGAGTGAAAAGTGGATTTTTTCACATCACCACTTTTTGGCCCCCCATGATCTTGCACATACCCATGTGTGGGTGTGTGTGTGTGTGTGTGTGTGTGTGTGTGCATCAAGAAAATTATACAATTCTTTAGTAACCATGTTAACACCAATGTGAGGGGCAACTATTGTTTGCAGAAAACAATCTTCATTCACATTTTGTTTTGAATCATAATTTAAATCATGGTTAGTATGATCAGCAAGGATAAAAACATCTTGACATTGATTTTAATTTCTTGATCCACACCTTTCTTATGCATTTGATACATTATGACAACAAACCCCAGCAAATAGAAAACCCTTTGGGATTCCATACTTTAAATTATTTGCAATGTCCATTGTTGTCATAAAAGCCTGATGCAAATTTTTAGGCTCTTTATCTCTCAACAAGAAGCTCATTTCTTCATCAAAATCACCCAAATAAATCACTAGACATACTTTATCATTAGGCCAATAGCTTCTTGGAATATTATTTAATGCTTTTGTAAATTTCTCATATTAAATGATGGAACTAATTCATCTTCTTCAATCTCAATCTCCATCAATTTATTCAACACCTTACTTGCATTTATTCTTTCAGCAAACTACTCCATGAAAGTTGAACTCAAATATTCCCATGAAGAAATAGAACCTATTGGTAAGGAAGAAAACCAATCCCTGACATCTTCTTTCAAAGTCTGAACCAACAACTTCATGAAAATATCCTCATGGTAGATCTCATAATCATCCATCAGATCAGTAAAATCCTGCAAATGCTTACATGTTGAATCTGATCATGGCCCCTTAAACCATTGGAAAGTGATAAAATTTGGTAAATATGATTCACTTTTTGGTTTTCATTTATGGAAACACACGTGGGTTTAAGTTTGATTACTTTGAAGATAAGTTTTGATGTTTCAAAATTGACTAAGTATAGTAGTAGAGATACAAAAGTAATTTTGATGTCGAAGATAGAGATTGATAAATTAGGGAAAGTGAGATTAGAGGTAGATAGTATGGAGTATGTATGACCTCTACCTAAGATCGATTTGGATTTGGTTAAGTATATGATGAGTTAGAAGGATTTGAAGACAAACAAACTACAAAAGAATAGTGATACATAGAAGTTGGACAACAACGAAGATTGAGGGAGTATGACTTGGAATCCAAGAAATCAAAGTTGTATTTCAATTGTTGATAGCCTGCACATTGACCATACAAGAGCACTAACTATGAATTTAATGTTTACTATATTAAATGTATTTTGTATTGAAGGTCAACTTAGTAATATTTGTAATATTCATACTGAGAGCCAACTTTGTAAAGTTGAGAGATATATATGTAAGATATTTTTGGTAAAGATTGTATGTAATTTTCTAATAGCTATCTGGGAGAGAAGATATGTGAATGGCAGAGCAGAGAAATATAGAGATCATTAAAGAACTATAAAGGAACTATCAAAGCATTTGTGATGCTTTTTTTTTCATGACTGAGAACTTTTTTAACTGAATTGTATTGTAAGAGTTGTAAGCTCAAAATCCCCTAATAGGGTGTTGTGAACCTTTAACAGGGTTTTTATTGCTCTAACAAGGAAATGTGCTATGTAATATTCAGCTCCTAACAAGGCTAGGTCTCCTTATAGGGACACTATACTTTAGTGCATGCTTGTGGGTATCTTCCCCACTGGGGTTTTCCCCTGGCCAGGGTTTCCTCATAAACAAATATGGTGTTGAGTATTGTGTCATTTACTTGTGTTCTTTACTTTACTGCAAATGTATGATTAATGTTTAAGTGGAAGAAGAATTTATTTAAAGTTCTATTATACTGATTCACCCCCCCTCTCAGTATAATCCAATCCTAACAATTGGTACCAGAGCTTTTGGCCCTTGGAGAGAAATCCTTACAGCTTGAGGGAGATCATAATGGATTTGGACATGCTACAAGAAAACTTTGATGCTACACTTGAAGACCTTGATAAAGAAAAAATAGAGCATGGAGAATTGAGATTCAACATGCGAAGAGCTGAGAAATTTATAAAGAAACTCAAAGAACAACTTGAGATTTACAGAAGTCAAAGAGAAGATCTTGTGGTCCAGATAAAAGAAGACTCAGATGAGGACAATTTAGATCAGGTGAAGCAACTAAAAGAAGAGACTGAAACTATGAAACTTGAAAATAAGTCTATGGCTAAAGAAGTACAGATGCAGAAGGATGCTAAGAAGAAAGTTGAAGAAACCTTAAACAGTGCATTGAATCAAATGAAGGATGAAGCTGACAACTACAAGAACAAATGCCTAGAATTGGAGAAATACAATCAGATTGTGAAATGTGAACTTGTTGAAGAAAAGAATCACATTGAGAAACTTCACACCAGTAGTGACTTGATTGATGAACAGCTAGACAAATAGAAACCTTAAGGTGATATGACTGGTATTGGCTTCAATGAAGCTGAATGTTCAAAGAATCAAGAAGAGAAATCAGATGAAAAGATTGATGTTGTGAAACCATCTATTGAAGAACCTAAAGAGCATATCAGACCTTTTAGAGGTAGATGCTTTGGTTGCAACAGATTTGGACACATGAAGAGAGACTTCAAAGGTAATGCCCCTTTTAGAACTTTTTTTGGTCATTGTTTTAATTGTAATGGATATGGACACAAGAAACCAAAATGCAAAAGACCTAATCAATTAGGATATAGAAAAGATAATGGAAGAGAACCTACAGTGAAACCTAAATGCTACAAATGTGATAACATTGGAAACATTGCAAAGTACTGTAAGTTATAATTTAATTAGGAAAGAAGACCTCCTATATGTTACAAATGCAATAATCCAGGACATATAACAAAGTTTTGCAGGTATAATGGAGTAGATAACAGAAGAACAACACCTTCTATGAATTCACAAAAGAATGGAAATGATACTGGAAAGAGTATTGCAGATGTGAAGAATGATTTTGAAAATTGTTTAAAGAAAGCAGAAGACAGCAACAATGGCAAGATATGGAAGATTAAAGAAACTAGTGAGACATCAGTTCAGGGAGAGTCAGTAGATGCTACTGGATCTTCGCCTGAAGGTAGCAAGATAGAATCGACCTAATTGGATGATCATGGCCTTAGGGGGAGCATTGGATACAGACATCAAAATTTATCCTACCCCGAAATTCATAGATTGAGCTCATGCAAGCTTGTGTATGAACTAAGCCGACATTATGGACTATATACCTAAGAGCGCACCATCATCTGAATTGTATATTGTGTTCGCAAGATCTAGCAGCCGACTGGACAATATAAAGTGAAAATCAAAGTTATAACCTAACTTGTATAAAGCACCATTTGATGACCTATCTATTCACCATTTGACAAAGAGCGAGCTAAGGAGATCAAAGAGTAGAAGCATTCAGACTATTCTACATTTGACATGCGTGATCAATTGGAGCATAACAGTCAGATTTCAGTGAAAGAAAGGTATTTTACATCATCTAGCTATGGATGCACCCATCATTTTTGATGTTGTTGATCGTCCTAGATACAAATTCAAGAAACATCTATATAAGTCTTGTGAAGAGGATCTGAAAGGAGCATTTTCATAAACCCCACATGGCGTATTGCACATAGAAGACATTAGGGCTTACATACATTGTAAGTATGATACATTGGGAGACAATGAAATACTCACTGAAATGGAAAATATGACTAAAAAAGGAATCATGAAAGATGAATTCAAACACATTAGTCAGTTGAGCATAATGAAGGTTATGGATTTATGTGAATTCAATGAAAATGAATGGTTTAAGATATTGATGAGCAGGGTTCGTGATCAGTTCATATGGATTGGTGACCAACCTGTGAAAATTTGTAGTGACTTAATTATTGAGATCACTAGATTAGACAACACTGGAGTTATACCTATTGCAAAGAAGCATGTGAAGAAAGAAGTTGAAACCCTAACACATTCTAAATGGGACAGAAGGGAAATGACATTAAATGATGTCTTTCAGCAAGATGTGAGATTGATTGCCATGATACTCGGATATAAATTCTACTACAGTAGAAGACCTAATTCAGTATCTGTTGGAGTAATCATGATGGCATGGAGAATGGTGAAGGAAAACATAAAATATAACCTATGCAAAGTTTTGGCTCAACGATTTCTGGAGAATGTGAAGCTAGTAAAGAAGGATAGAACTAAAACTTTTAGATTTGGTTCATTGTTGATGCATATGTTCATTCATATTGAACACAATTTTCTTGGTTTACATCCTAGTGGTTGGAAGTCTGGAGTACCCACTGGCATACTGATTTCACAGAGTTACAAAAGGCAGAATACTACTTGTGTAGATGGAGAACTATTTGTTGTGATCAAAATTCTACAGAAACAAATGAAGACAAGATACAGGTTACATGAAGACATTGTGGAAAAGTACAAGGATGCAATCTATTTCATGGTTGAAATTGATTGTATATGTTTTATAGCAGTTACACCTAGAAAGAAATGGTGTTACCGCATGGGCTATGAAGTGAGTTCTGAAGTACTCACCATGAAAGTAGAGCATGTTCTTGCATCAAAAGTTGATACAAAAGAAGAAAGATGGGGAACTTAAGAAGGAAAATTAGCAAAGGTGAAAGAGGAATAGTCAATAAGAAGATGGCAGAGAGATCTCTTGGAGTAGCAAGTGGAAGCACTGATGCCCCTTTCACTCCTGAGGTAGTTATGGTAGATAGTCCACCTCCTCCAGAACAACAAATAGAGAAAGCAAAGGATGTCACTCCTAGAGTTACAAGATCAAGTAAGCCTAAATCACCTAAAGAGCAAACCACAATAGGAGAAGAGAAGAAAATAGTAAAACACATTTGGAAACTAGACATGAAGATGCTAGAGAAAAAAGCACTAGAGCAAGGTAAATTGGTTACAATTGAAAAATACTATAACAAGTATGAGGAATCAGATAAGCTAAAGATAGAAGAAATTGTGATAGAGCATTTGCTTACATTTAAGAAGACTCTTTTTGAAATTGAATGAATTATACCTACAGATCTGTATGCAAAATTGGAGAACAGAAAACACTTGGCACAGATTGAGGATGATAAGATCATAAATAAGGAAATTGATAACATGTTGCCTGTGTTATTAGTACAAGAGATGGATAGTATATTCAAAGAATTGAAGCCTCTATTAAGAACCAAGGTTAGACTATTGAAAATAATGGCGAGGAAGTATGATGAAGTGACTGAGGAAACTCAAAAGGCATTAGAGAAGATTCTGATGAGTTCTACTTCTAGCAAGCCCTCACCTCCTAAAAACACATCACCCACACAATTGGGAATGGGTGAAAGATCAAAGCCGACATAGACATTCACAGAGAAGAGAGAAGCAAACCATCCACCAGATTTTTATGTCTCTGGTGTGACAGTGACCCTTGACCCCTCGCAAGATGAGAAGGACCCCTTTGTAGGAAATTTGGACACCTCTATTGTAGATGAAGCAGAATAGAAAGAGGAAGTTGAGCAGTAAAAGGATGATGAACAAAAGATAGAACAACAAGGAGATGATAAGAAAGAGGCAAACTCACCATCTATTTCATTGCTGGCAAGCAATGATATAAATGTGGATAGCATGGATGAAGTTGAATTGGTTAAATTGGCATTTACTGCATTAAACAAAGCAAAGGAAAGATCTTAACAGAAAGGAGACAAGAAGGAAAAAGTGATTACTAGAGCTATTGATACTGTGAATAAATTGCTTCTAGTACCTATAGTTTTCCAGCACAAAGATGACATTGAGAACTTGAAAATTACACTTGATGAATTTGATGAACACTATGAAAATTTGCTGAAAATTGCAGAGGAGAAGGCAGAGAAGACATATTTAGAGAAGAAGCTGACAAAAGTCTACAAGTCCATCACATGGGACTTAGGAATTATAAAAACTTGTTTGACAAATGGAAAGAGATGCATTGGGCATGGGAGAAAATTGTTTAGCTATTGCATAAATCCGATTAGACATGTTCAGAATGTTGAGGACATTATTGCCAAGGAAAGGGCAACTCTAAACAATATGATGGATGGTTGTGGATCATCTTCACAATCCACAATAGAACTAGACACAAAAGTTAGAAGAATATTGGCCAAACTCAGTGTATTGGAAAATGAAAAAGAGAGAGTGTTGAAAAGATTTAATTTGTTGAGGAGCTTTGTCACTCTGAATTTATCCATACTTGAAGCTCATCTCTCATATTTGGAGAAATTCACAGATTCATTGAATAAAGGTTTACCCACAGAATTGAAAGAGACTGAAACTGCATCATTTGCAAGAATAGTTTGATTCACATCAGTCAGATATTGTTCAAGACATGGAGCACAGAAGTGAAGCTTTTGGAAGATTCTATTCAGGATATTTTGAAACTGATAAGCAAGAACTGAAGCTTATTGCTTTATATGCACCTTTGTCATTGTTATCAAAGGGGGAGAAGAGAAGAAAAAAAATAGAGAAGAGAAGAAAAATAAAAAAATATATAATATAATAAAATAAAGAGAGAAAAATATGGAGAAGAGATATGGAGAAGAAGAGACAGTTTTAATTGGTTGGAAAACTTAGTCATTTTTCTTTGTTAAACTTGTTGCCATCAATGCCAAAGGGAGAGATTTTTGGCAAGTGATCAACTTTGGTAAATATGATTCACTTTTTGGTTGTCATTTATGGAAACACATATGGGTTTAATTTCGATTACTTTGAAGATAAGTTTTGATGTTTCAAAATCAACTAAGTATAGTAGCAGAGATACATAAGTATTTTTGATGTTGAAGATAGAGATCGATAAATTAGGGCAAGTGAGCTTAGAGGCAAATAGTATGGAGTATTTATGACCTCCACCTAAGATCGATTTGGATTTGGTTAAGTATACGATAAGTTAGAAGGATTTGAAGACAGACAGACTACAGAAGAACAACGATATAGAGCAGTTGGACAACAACGAAGATTGAGGGAGTATGACTTGGACTCCATGCAATTGAAGTTGTATTTTGGTTGTTGATAGCCTACACATTGACCATACAAGAGTGCCAACTATGCATTTAATGTTTAGTATACTAAATTTATTTTGTATTGAAGACTGACTTAGTAATATTTGTAATATTCATACTAAGAGCCGACTTTGTAAAGTTGAGAGATATATATGTAAGATTTTTTTGGTAAAGATTGTATGTAGTTTTTTAATAGTTATCTGGGAGAGAAGATATGTGAATGGAAGAGCAGAGAAAGACAAAGATCATTAAAGAACTATAAAGGAACTATCAAGGCATTAGTGGTGCTTTTTTTTTCATGACTAAGAACCTTTATAACTAAATTGTATTGTAAGAGTTGTAAGCTCAGAAGCCCCTAATAGGGTGTTGTGAACCTTTAACAGGGTTTTTATTCCTCTAACAAGAAAATGCACTATGTAATATTCAGCTCCTAACAAGGCTAGGTCTCCTTACAGGGACACTATACTTTAGTGCATGCTTGTGGGTATCATCCCCACCGGGGTTTTTCCTTGGTTAGGGTTTCCTCATAAAAAAATATGGTGTTATGAGTATTGTTTCATTTACTTATGTTCTTTACTTTACTGCAAATGTATGATTAATGTTTAAGTGGAAGACGAATTTATTTAAAGTGCTATTATATTGATTCAGCCCCCCTCTCAGTATAATCCAATCCTAACATAAACATTTATAAATCTTTCCTAATGTCAATAGGAAATTCATTTGGGAAACCATAAATGCCATCAAAACATAATGGTGCATATCTTTCCATAGAAAATTTTCTGCAAGAATTCATTATGGGCGGCACCCCTAATGACATCATATCTGACTTATGTAATTATTTTCTTCAAAATAATAACATAATTCCACTTGATTTTGCAAATTTCAATTATAAACTTAAGCTTGAAAACCTCTATCCACACCTTGTTCATTCTCTTAGTGCTTAAATCACTTTATAAGGAAACATTTTATAGCCTGGAAATAAAATACCTGGATGTGTTGTAGCAGTTGCAAAAAATATTGATCTGAAGTCACATTCACATCATATTTCAAAAACTTTAGTAGATTCACCACCTCTTTGCAGAGGACAAAATTGAATCAACTGAGATCTCTTCACCCCACTTTGACCTTCTTCAAAACCAAAAAACTTACAACACACACCTATAATAGGGTCTCATATAGATTCCTCCTTTGACTATGATCTCAGTCATTGGAGCTCAAACATTTGCTTCATCATCACTGCAAGTCTACCTTTCTAATTTTTCTTGCTCCAAACATGCACACCGGTACAATCAGAGAACTTGGAGTCACCACTCACCACTTGCGAAATAATATAAGTATATCTTTTAAGAATTTGGACTTTCAGACACTATTGCAATGACAAACAAAACAAACCTTGACTCACTTTATAAGTAAGAGGAATACTTATTTGTAGCACATGAATCTATAGATTATAGCACATGACTCTCTCTCACAACACCAGAGATTCTAAGATAGTCTATTTTTATTTAACACTTCTTTCCCAACTGAGTCGCCAATTTGTTGGAGTTTTTCCTTGCAGAATCCTAAACTGCAACAATGCTCGAATCTATGCAACCCAATTTCTGATTATGCCAAGAAACAAGTCCAATTAACGAGGATTAAACCCTCCTTTACTTCAAGCTCCACAAGCTCAGGTGGGTGTACCTAAGTTCTGCCTTCAATATTCATTAGTATCATAAATGGGCAGGAATAGTGGATGTAACATAAATATGTAAATAGTAATAGATTTTATAAAGATTTGATGAGAACCACACATTCTAACATACCAGACCAGTGCCCTATCCAATGGGTATGGAGTCACTTTAAATCAAAAGACCTTTAATAACAAGATACATCAAATGTAAAACCTCTAAATGACCTCTGAATTTGAGTATGCCTTACATACTTAATTCACACTTCTTGATAGCAGAAATAATCATCAAATTCATTACAACTCTTTACTCACTGAAACTACCTTAAGGAATTTAATTCTCTCCTTGAAAGAAACCCTAAACAGGTTAGACTCTCTACCTTACAAAGTGATGGACTGGGATGTCCTTAACAAATAATCCAAAGGAGTACAAAAGCTAGAATGAAGACAACTATTCAATAAGATCCAAAAATGACAAGAAGTATAGACATATATTGATACCAAAGCATCAGTTACATATAAAAGCAGTGTAAAGTCCCCTACTCAATAGGACCTTAAAACTACTTAACTTCTTACTTGGAATTTTGTCAAACACTTGTCATGCAATGTATATATGTTGCTGCTATAAAATTTTAGAATATCCAAGCAAGTGCGAAACTAAAACTATGCAACTTTTAAGAGGAAAAAGTGCTATATTCAATCATGCCATTCATTTGATTTCAATGTAATACATAAGAAATATATTTCCAGCCAACGTCAAAATATCAAACCCTTGAATTTTTCCTTTACCCAATGCTAGTTACAATGATTCAATTATATTTGGCACAATTAACTTCTTTCAAAACTACAATACTGAAACTATCTTAAACAAGGGTTAACTAATACAATAACAAAGTTGTGAAGTGCTAAAACTCAAAGCACTTACAGCTGAAACTTGCAATCATCAAATACAAAGCCAAACTTAATGAATGATGATAGAACCTGATTGAAGAGATACTGGAGATGTTTGCTGATGATAAAGCAATCCAATGATCAACCAAATTATCCTCCAAAATGCAGATTCAATCTCAAGAAAATCGCACCAGTAGACCATGTGATTTTTGTATTAATTTTTTGGGCAATGTTTGGGGTTCCAAAACCCTCCAAACTTCATCCCTAGGACCCCTAGAATGGAGCGATCCAACTCCTTGCAAAAATTGAACCACTTTGTGGGAGCTGTAAATGGAAAATACCTTCTCCAGGGCGCCAAGTATATTATGATTTTTACATCAGACCAACATATAAAAATATGCTAATGCAATCAACCTTTGCTCCTCCAAATTTGATGCCAAAAAATCCTTCTTGTAATGCCAAAAACAATGATTCTTCAATGCTACAACCTCCACAATATAGTAGCCCTCAGAATTGGCCCTTGGCCACAAATTAAGCTCTGATGAAGTGACTGAAATACCACTTCCAATCTGAAACCCTTCAAGAGATATTTCACTCCCTCAGTTATGCAATCAATGGGAGTCTTTGTTCCCAAAGATCAGATAATTATCTGCAGACCCCTTGGCTCCACAAATGCTCATGAAGAAAATAACAATAGTCAATGTCAAGACTCGATGCCCAAATGAGAGACCATAGGGTCTATTTATTCTTATTCATTAGAAGTCACCAAAAACTTCTAGAAGCATCTCGAAT
>MU226468.1:1079656-1095351 GCA_018584345.1 Thuja plicata
TTCATTAGAAGTCACCAAAAACTTCTAGAAGCATCTCGAATATAACTTTAAGTCATTTGCACTTTATAAAATATTACTTTATTAAAAAAGTGCAATCTCAACATCAAATTATAACATAAGGTCTCCATAAAGTGAAATAATAATAAAATCTAATGGAAAACCTTACTCCACTCACATACGAAGCCAAATAATCACCAAATAATCGCCAGGCGACTCTCTCATCACCATCATTAGCCTACGAGAGCCATTAATAGGCTAATCCTGCTAAAAAATCCATGTCAACTAAAAAGGGGACATTACAAGCAGAGTCAAGGAAACCACTGATAGTATTAATCCAAATATGCAGAGCTTACAAGCCTTTTGTGGCATAAAAATCCCATCCTTACAAATGACCTAGAAAATTCTAAATATAGCCCCAGGATACCACAAGCTTGGACCACCTTAGGGAAAACAAACCTTAAAACACAACCACCAAATCTTAGGAACCAAGCCATCATTAAGGCATAAAAGACAAGGAGTCAGCTAAGGGTTTCAAAAGATCTGCAAATCTGATCAGAAACCCTAAATATCATATTATCTCATAAAAATATTCATAGGTATCAAATTTTATCCCATAAGCATCCAAAAACTACATTAAAATAATCTAGAAGATCATATTTATCTATTTATTATCCAACAACATGAATCGCAGAGCCACCGCTTCAAAACCCTATGGAAATCATTTAAATATTCAAATACCAGCTGCAAGGCATCTTCGCTTTAAGGTATCATGCCAGCCGCTAGATCTTATCATATCGTGGCTCGCAGAATGAAAATGAATCAATGATCAAATAGGACAGGTGTCACTTAATCGCGAACCCGCGATGAGTAAAACTGATGCACCTTTGGGATCAAGGGATCACACTAGCCATTGAATGGGAACCAATCTACACCACCTTTATTTCTTTTCAGAACTGTGGACCCATGACCTCACAAAACCATGTGTCACTCAGGCGCTATGCCTTAATGGGATAAGACTTATGCATCTTCTTTTAGTAGCAACAAGTCAGCCGCTAGATCTCTACGATCTACTCAGTACTTTTATTTCTTTGGTCCTACCTCTATGAGATCTTAGATGGATAGATGTCAGCTAATCGCGATCCCACAATGAAATAAAGTAGGGTCATCTTCTATTCAAGGAAAAGCCCCTACTGTTAGATCAAAAGGATCGTGTCTGCACATTAACTTTACCTTTACCTCAGCTCGGTCCCATCATGAACATGTATCACTTAGTCGTAATACCTCAAAGAATAACTGATGTGCATCATTTGTTCATAGGAAAGCACCAAATGTTGATGAAATCTAATCTTATGATGCCCCAAAAATGTGACTAGCTTTTGACCATGTTGACCTCATAATCATAGGATGGACACATTGCAATAGAGTGTGATGCCTTGATGAATAAACAAGTTGCATCTTGCGATCAAGGCATTACGCCCACTGTAGGATCAAAGATAATTTGTTAGAACCTTAGCTTCCCGCCAGCTTTTAACAAGTCGACCCCACGATCTGGAAAGGATAGGTGTCGCATAGGCGCAATGCCTTGATGAAGTAAATTGTCTACATCTTGCGATTAATGGATCACACCTGCCATTAGATCTAAAGAGACTTGTACGACACTTGGGATAAATAAAACACTGCAGGGACTTAGAACTTTAGGAAATATTAAAAAGAACCCCTAGCATGACTTAGGAAATTCTAGGAAATGGCCTCGCAATGACAACTTAAACCCATGGGTAAGAGACTTAAGTGACCCAAAAAGTAACTCAATTTTATAAGGAACACGAGAGACCTAGGGTTTAGGGTAAAAATGAACCAAGGGCTAAACCAAGACCAATTAGGGCTTAAGAACTAGGCTCAAACATAAGAGAAACAAGGAGGAAAAGAACCATGTAAACCGAGAAATTTATCAGTAGCAATAGGACCTATACTACTCGATGTGCCCCTAGTCTATCTTGGGACTAGCCTCGGCCTATGTCCATGAACAATCTCATGCTCCAATAGTTTAGTTTATGACCAAGCACAAATTCCGCATATAGTTTTTTAATAAAATAAAATGGGACCTCCATATTGTTGTGGGGCAGTTTATAAAAAACCATCCACCAACGCTCCCAGAAGCTCTCCCGCATATCATCATTCATGCACCATGTGATGCACAGCTTTGGTTTTCCAAGATTAACTCTTTGTCCAATATGGGGATTCACAAATAGGGAGATTATTTTTTCTTTCATGATTCCAAGGGCCTTGACCCCATCATAATCCATTCCTTCATTAAATTGGGCATGCATGACATCTCACCATAGAAGTGCATCATTATGCTCCGCAATCAATGTCTCCATATTTTCTATTATAGAACTCAATGTAGTCAATATTTGGCCTAATATAGGGACATGATTAGACATATTTTGAATACCCATCAACTTATTCAAATTATCAGCTATAAGGTCTTCTAAAGGTCGAGGGTTTATAACTGGAGGGTTTTCTACCTATAGGTTTGTTGGATGTGGGGTTCTACGCTGAGTGTTTTTAGGGGGTGGATTTTCAAGCTCAAAATTATCATTAGTGTTTTCCATGCCTAATTAAGTTACAAATTTATATAATTAACATCAAGTTCATATAACAAAAACAATTTCAATTAAAAAAACCCAAGATTTAACCAAAAAGCTAAAAATTTAAATAATAGCAAAAAAATACAAATATAAATGTACCTGCGGTGAATCAATCAAGAATTTGAGCTTTTTTGATCGGGTATGAGATCCAAAATCCCACACACAATATGGTATCATGTATATGATGCCATTTTTGCAAAGTCGTGGGTGAAAATGACCACAACTTTTTTTTGTGCATATATATGCACAGGTATCCGGTACTGGATATGTAGCATGTACCAGATATGTATTCAGTACCAGATACATTTTAAAAAAAAATTTGCTATAATATATTTAACATATAATATGTTATATAATATATAACATAATATGTTATATTTATTATATTATATAACTTATATTATAATATTTAAATATAATATATAATATTATAAAATATTATAATATTAATATACTACTATAATAATTTCAAATTTCAAATTGGTCTGTATTCTGTACTCGATACATATCGGGTACCGGATACATATCTGATACCGGATATGTATCAGATATGAGATCTGCTTAGGTGTTTGCTTTGGCTAGGTGTACTGACACGTAGGCCGACTAAAAAGTCAACATTCCTTTCCGTGTTTTGAGACGACTGAAAAAGGCATTCTTTTTCACATCGCCACTTTTTGGCATACCATGATCGTGCACATACGCATCTTCCCATCTCTCTTTACCCCTATATATCTCCCCTCTCTACCTCTCCATATATCATTTCCTTGATCTATATTTATCTTTCTATCCCTTCCCCTATAAAATGTAATTTGAAAAAATATTGTTTGGCAATTTTGACTTGTTTCCCAATTTTTGGCAAATGTTCTTAATAACAATTTAATTTTTTAAAGTTTTCTATGCCAAATTTGAAACGAAGAATTACATCCTCTCATTATTATTTCAACACAACGAGCTTGATCAATCAACATTTATTGCTAAAAATATCTTCAAATATTTGTACAATCCCAACCAAAAAAATTATTCCCTATCTACTCAATGATCTAAAATGAACTATACTATGGAGGTTTTATCTTTGTGAACACTATTATTGTTTCTCTACCCAAGTACACTTAGACCATGTCTCCAACAAGAAACTTATGCTCGAACTTATGTTCTACATTCACAAGAACTACAACTTCCATACAATTTAGCACCAATATTCATGCCCCACTATATCATAGTTTTGGCACTCAATGACCCCCATTACAAATTCCCCATCCATATTTTATCATCTCTTTCTCTCTGTCTCTCTCTCTCACCCAACATGAGCCTATGAATGCATAGTTCATTTGAAGCTATCACTTCTCTATTGAGACCTTTGTTGTACACCAACATTATTTGCTAAATAGCCCACCAATTGATCTAATCTATTGCACAAATGTATGAAAAAAAAAGTCTCTCATGAGCTTATGGATGCATACTTATTTTGAAGCTATTGCTTCTCTATTGAAACCTTTGTTGGACAACAACATTATTTGCTAAATAGCCTACCGATTAGTCTAATCTATTGCACAAATGTATAAAAATGTAGACCCAAAAATTCCTTAATTGATCTTTGACAAACCAAACACTCCAAGGTGCCATTGTTAGTTTTATATATAAAGTGAATTTTAAATATTTCCTTAACAACACAGTCAAACAAAAACATATATTATATATGAAAGCTAATTTATTTAAAAATTTAACCCCCCTACTTACCCACCCAAAGAATCACCGAGTATTATTTTTCATATTATGAGGCCTCCTTTTGAGCAACACCACCGCTCTTCTAGAGGAAAGACCCTGAAATTCAAACGAGGACCCCATTTTGTGCATAAATTTTAGTGAAGAAGATCAATGATCGTTGGCCTTTACTGTGCAATTAAATTCATGATGCCCTGGCCTTCGTCTAGAGGTCTGTAATGGGGGTGGTTGAGAGAGTCGATACACATTATAGTAATTAAAACTGGTCATATGTGGGACCCTTCCTTTCAAGTTCCATCCCATCTGTTGCTATATTAGAGCCCATCCTTTCTACCACCACCGCATTGAACTCTTCTCACTCTTCCAATCTCTCCCTCTCTGACAGACAATCTTTATCTGATATCTGTGAGCAGTTCAGCCCTAAAATGGCCAAGGGAAGAGGCAGTGCATTGAATCATTTTCTGGTTGCTTTGGTTGTGCTGTTTGTGATTCAGTGCAGCTTGATTGAAGTGCAGGGGACTTCTTATGTTGTAGGAGGTCCCCAGGGATGGGGCTTCCAAATCCAGAAGTCTCGCTGGACTGTTGGGAAACGCTTCAAGGCTGGTGATGTTTTGGGTAAGCTTACTCAGAACTTATGTTTAAGGTTCATTTAGCTTGGGCCAGTAATGGGATCTTGTGATGGTAAGTCTGGTGAGATGAATGATTTTCATTATTTTCCATACTATAAGGCTTTTCAGCTAAGCAAGTCTCATATGATGGCTTTAAATAGATGTAAGCAGTTAGCCTTAAAATCTCGTGTCTTGGGTTTATTTTACTCTGGAGCTGTTAAAATGGGTGATGCACTTTCGTGGCATCAACAATCCCCTGTTTTAGAAATATAGTGTTAAGCTGAGGCAAGCAGAAGAATAGTCTTGCTTAGAATATTATGTTCTTTCGCTGACCAGGCTATCAGACGGCTACAGTTGGGTAAACCCTGATTAAAACCTTGTCCCTCCTCTTGATTTAGCAGATGATTGTATCTGAAGGAGATTCATTGGGTAACTTAAACCTTATGTCGTTGAGCTTGATTTAGCAAGCGCTTTAACACAGTAAGAGGATTGTGAAGGTGGGCAGTTTAGCATCAGTTGAATTGCAAAATTAGGCTAGTTGTAAAGTGTAAACAGGTCTGTGCTATCAGGATTCAACTGTATAGTTAGTTTTTTACTCAAATTCATTGACTTGTGTTTTATAAGTAGTGATTTACACGAATTCATTTCTTGCGAAAATAAATGGTACATTTAACTCTTATTTCTTATAAGAATAAATGATACATTTAACACTCACTGATGCTCAATTTATGATTGTTTTAGTTCTAGTTATATATCAATCAATATTTCAGATCACACCCTCTATCTTTCATCAAGAAAAGAAGAATGATGGATCAAGAAAAGAAGAATGATGGATTAGATTGTAGAGTTAACCTTTCCAACAGATGAAGCACTTTGAAAAGATAATAGATTCATACTATTATGATATCATGACTTTATGATCTACATTTTCTTGGGGACTGGGAATATTTGTTGTGGGGTTGTTTCTTCTGGGAACTGCTTGAAACAGTAACTCTTGGTAACTCTTGCTCTTGTCAGGGTTTGCAGCCTGTATTCAATTTTTATTACCTATTCTAGATATATATTTCATAAATATATGCAATCAATGTGTTTCAGACACGTTCTAATATCTTTCATCAAAAACAGCAGAATGGTCGGATTAAAGTGTAGAATCAACCTTAGAGAACAGATGAGGGCAGCAAAATGAAGCACGAGGAAGATAATAGATTCATACTGTTATGATATCATGACTTCATGATCTATTATTTCTTGAAGAGTGAAATGTTTGTTGTGGGGTTGTTTGGTCTTGGAACTGTTTGAAACAGTTACTCTTGCTCTTCGCAGGATTTGCAGCCTAGAGCAACTGGTAAAGCAGTTGACAGGGGAGATTAGAACTCCCCTCCTCTGTTTCCACATGAGTTACTAACATGTTAGGAGCCCATCTGTTTAATTTCAAATGGTGTAACCTAGACAATAGTCCCAAGCATTAATTTTCTGAAACTCTTTCTTTTCTAATTTTTTTAGCCTATCCACTAATTGTTTTTTCCTTCTGAATCTCTCCAATTCCTTTTAAGCTCTGTTCTAAATTCTAATCCATTGTTTTTCATGGATGGGTATATTGCAGTGTTCAAGTATACAAAAGGAGCTCATGATGTAGTGAGTGTGAACTCAGGAGGTTACAAGAGCTGTAACAAAGGAGCATCACCATCTCTGACATCTGGAAATGACCAAGTAACTCTGAAGAAGGGGCCCAATTACTTTATCTGCAGCTTCACTGGCCACTGCACCAGCGGTATGAAAATTTCTGCTATCGCAGCATAAGCCAGAAACTGTAAAATATTTATGTATCCATCTGTTGACCTATGTTATTACCTTCTTCTATAACTACGTTTCTTGATGTGACCCACCTCACTAAAATTATGTCCATCTGTACTTGATTAAGACTTATGTTACTCTTTACTAATACAAATATAATAAAGCAAAGACCAGATTTTGCAGAAAATTTTGTCAGCATTTTCTTCAGAACTTTACAAGCAATCAATTCTTTCAGCCAGTTGAAAGGTTTGAGTTTCAGGTACTTGAGTATTAAATGCTATCCATAAATGATCTATGTCAGTCACACCTACCTACTACTTGCAGTTGGAAGTTTGGTGACAGACTTCTTATTTAATTGCCTCTAAGTTTAGTAATAATTCATATGTAGACTGTCTCCTGCCATGATGATAGACACTTGACTACTTTAAAGTGGATTGTCCTGGATTTTTCTCCCTAAATTGGAAGATATAAAACATGTTATACTGTTGTTTTTCAAATGGTAATAGGAGAAAGAACTTAGTATAGATATCAAATAGTTGTAATAGTATTCAATATTTTAACAATATTGTTTCAATAGTTGTGATTTTAAAGTTTTTATTGTTGTAAATGACTGAATGATATGTGGTCTTTAGATCTAAAAAAACAAATTATGTGGTGTCTTATTAAGACACCAATAAAATATGACTTAATTTGAAACTATCCGTTCCATTTTTTTGAGATTGTTTTGGACACCTTGATAAAAGACATCGTATTTGATAATGTAGAATTAATGATGATTAATAATCTGTAAAATTTTACTAATATAGAATTAATCAACTTTACTCTTAAATTAATAATTATTTATTGTTTTTAACATAAAAGATTTTCCATAAAAGTGCTCAATTTTCTTCTTAGATTTATTGGTGGTAAAAAATTGTGTCCAAAGACATTTTTAAGTCACTACATTACTATAGAAAAATCATGTCAAATTTAAACTTTTTGTTCTTATTTTTATTTTACCAATTTATATAATGCTTTTTAAAGCTATTTGATTTTGTTGCTATTAGAATTCTAGTTTTCTTCAATATATATTTTAAATGTTTTGTTTTGTTAAATTTAGAAAGATTGGTTTCCTTCCAATTAAGGGATCATGGAGAAAAAGTAAACACATGTTCAAATATTTATAATTAAAATTAATAGAGTATCTATGAAATTAAGATTATCATTTTTTATTTTATTTTTTAACAAAAGTGGCCATAGCCACTTTGTTGATATATAAGAAATTATTAAATATTTTTTAAAGTATTGTAAAAGTTACAAGTTTCCAATTTATAAGTTTTCAAATTTAAAATTATATTTCTTAAACTAATTAGTAAAATTACTCAAACTTTAGGTTTTTGTTAAGGCTAATTCAATAAGAGATATAATTATTAGTTGAAGTTGGATGTAAATAGTAACTAATAATTGAATGGCAATATGATTTGAATATTTAATTTTATGGTTGATAAATAGACAAATGTCAATATGAAAATTATCATAGAAAATCTTAAGTTGGGATTTTGATTAGGTGATATTTTACTTTGGGAAATGTACTTCTTTTGTTTTATTTTTTAATTGAAGAAATGCAATGAATAAAATTATAAAAAGATAGTTATTCGACTGTCAAAGAAAATATTTAAGCAAACATTACTAACACTAACATTTGTAGATCTATTTATGTCCACTAAAATGGAACTCATTTGACTGTTCTTTCTATAAGATGACAATTTCAATTTTTGATTTCTCTTTAACAATTTACAGATACACTTAAAGCAAAAGAGCAACAACCATTTTGATACTTCACTGGCAAAACCACAAACAAGGAACATATTTAAGTGCTCCTATCTTTTCTCCCTTACAACCTAAGAAGATGATATATAGAAGTGCCATATAAAATTTTCATACATATTGCTACAAATCAACTCTAGCAAGGAAAACCTCCCAAATTAGCCATAAGGTTTGATTCTACAACAACTACAATGTTTGCAAAATGAAATAGGGCACAATGATGACACAAAGAAGAGTGGTAATCATCACATTGAAAATAGTAGGAACAAAGACTTGTTGTGTTTGATCTTTGCATTGTGAAAGGATAAAAGAATTTCGTATAGATTTGCAACTACAAACTAGCCTTTTCTCATGAACTCATCTTGATCAAATATTAGATTTGTGCTCTTTTGCTAGCTATGATTATGACTATTTGATCTACCTTTCCTATTAACTTGGAAGACATGTGAAATTCATAAATAATTTTCTCAGGTTATTGTATGACTGAAGCCCTTAGTGTACTACATATAATCAACCCCTTAAAAACAACGCTTTATTATTCATTACATTTTTTATGCTTTACAATGATTACATTCCTACTTCCTCATGTAACCTAAGAGATAATGAGAAAGCATGTAAGAAATGTCCTTGAATATTATAAAATGATATTGAAAGACACATTTGACTTTCTTGAGCCTTCTAGATGCTACGGAATAGCTGGAAAAAGTCACCTAGATTTGCAGAATGTTGTAAACACCTATAGTTTATATCATGATTGCATAGAAAAAACTCAACGATTAAAATTTTCTCTCAATATTTTTAATTCTCAACTTCATATGGAAATGCAAAAGAAGAGTGTACTAAGTTTTCAGGAAACCTACAACAATTCTATTAACCACCCCCCCCCCCCCCCCCCCCAAAAAAAAAAAAAAAAAAAAAGAAATATCAAAAAAGGAAACTAAATGTATTATTATACTAGAATCACTATGATACCATATTAGAATGTGAAAAGATTAATAACCCAAAAAACCTAAAATAGAAATAAAATTATGGATGTAAATGATAAAGATCGAAATAACAACAAAAAGTTAGCCTCTAAGAGAGAGCTACAATTAATAAAGAAGCCAAATAGCATTAGGAGAATACAAGAACAAAATTTGTAAAATGTAATTATAATGCAAGATAATATATTGTAATACTAGCTAGGAGTGAGCATGTACAAGAAATGAGAGAGACAGTATGAACATTTAGTAGGCACTCTGCATGTAGACCGATGAAGCGGGCACTCTGCATGCAGACCAGCGCAGGCACTCTGCATGTAGACTGGCACACACACTCACGATAGAATGCTATATGCTAGTACGACAATTCATACTCACGATGACAGTGGTGGAAAATACAACCAATGGGACTTGAGACCACCACAATAAACTTAAAGGGCAAGTGCAACTCCCATGGAAAATGTTGACACCTCACATCCACTCACACTAATTACACACTTTATTTAAAACCCTAAGAAAGCTTAATTAAAAGTGTAGAAAAAACCAAGGAAAGGGAAAATAAATAACCAAGAAATTAAAACCTACACTAACAAACTTTTGTATTTTGACAACTATAAATTGTCTTTGTAGTCATATTGTTGGTGGTGAAGATTTTTCTTCTTTGGATTCTATTCATCACCAATCCTACATAAATTATATTGTAGACATTTAAGATGTTTGATGGCCTTTCTAAGATAAATTATGACCCCTCAATTATGCACAAACTTTCCCTATAGCGGTGTGTTGGGATAGCATGCTAATGTAAATGATTGTTTTTATCTACATACATGATTACTTTGTATATTTTGTTTTTGGGTTTACCTTCCCAATTTACATAGTTGGATAATGGATTCATGTCCAACCTCTTATCAAGGGAAAGATCAAGGTCTTTCCATGTGCTAGGGGCTTCATCATAATGTTGGTTTCCTATTCAAAGGATATATATTTGATGGTTGATAGAAAATTATGAATGTGGGGAGAAAATTCTCTCGTATTGAAGATTTGATCTATCTCCTTCAACACTATCGATAATTCTCACAATGTTAGATTTGTATGGATTCAACTATTGAATCTTTCACTCTATTTCTAGGAATATTCTTTCTTTGAGACCATTACCAATGTTATTGAATCTTTCTTGTAAAGGTGGAGTTTGTCACATCCTAAACATGAGTCACTCTACATTCCCTCATATTCTAGTGAACATTCATATCTCCAAGGCTCATCGTAAAGATGTTGTTTTAATGGTGAGCAACAAGCCTTGGATTCAACTACTTGACTATGGACATCTCCCTTTTATATATTGATGATGTTTCTATATTAGTCACTTGGATTCTAATTGCCCACTATTTAGGTGAAATGACATATCAATGTTGTGAATAAATTCCCACAAATATGACTTGGTCCTATTAATTGTAAGGAATCTAAGGTACTAGAGTAAATTCCTACACTAATAGTGAGAGGAGTGTAGTGCTAAATAATTTAGATCTTTGCAATAATTGTAGAAATTAAATATAAATAGCATGCATTCTATAACACAATGATTTATGTGGAGAAAAAACTTTTAGGAAAAATTCTAGACTCTAAAAGCAATTGAATATATTATTAAAAAGTCAGGAAGATTACAATATGCTTACATAGAAAACATTTCACAAGAGTAGACCACCAATTAGAGATATATGGGAAACTTAACAACTATCAAACTCTCATAATAAATCACAATACTCCATCATATTACAATTCCCTCATAAATAGGTTTTCCTTCTAGGGAAAGAAAATCCAATGTTATCTCTTGCATTAGATCTAGGACATTATGACATTTGTACAAATTTATAATGAACAAATTTATACAAAATGTGTCTTTTAGGGGCACCATCCCTAAACCTATTTTGGGGTACATAACCATGGACCCCCCACTGGGGGGTAAACCTCCTTAAACCTCACAAGGGAACTACCCTCCTTACAATACCTACACTCAAATATCAATAGTAACAATTTATACTTGTAAGGTTAAATCACCATTTTCCTAAAATCAATGCTTCTAACTCTTGAGCTGATGGTTCCGTTCAAGATAAGAGTCTTCCCATGATGTTGAATCTTCTCTTCTTGTAACCCCTTATGCTCCTTCAACTTCTAGTGGTGAGCCCGAGCCACCTTCTATTTTGATTTTTTAGTCTATTATCCATAAGTTTTAATTCTACACTTTCTCTTGAGATAGTTGTTCAGTGCTTGGCTAATACAACCTAATATTTCTCTAATTTTATTGTGCCCATGGATAGAATTTCTTAGGGGGAACCCCTCTACTTTTCCTAGATTTGACAACTTGGAAGATAATATTTCTTAGATGGGTATATAAAGATGGAAAACAAGTCTTCCCAAACTTTTCTTTTCACTAGTGTACTAGATTGGAGGGTGTGAGATCTAGTAAAGTTAGCCCTAACATTGTTTTATGATGGATCACTTGTAGCTCTTTCGCATCTCGGGATGTAATTGTATTAGTTTGCATATAACAATGTGATTGCAATTTCGTCTTACTCCCACGTGAAAGGTTGTCATTGCTTTGAACTATTCTTTCTAATGTACAAGATTTCTAATCCTTTCAATAACTTTACCTAATGAAAAACAATACTTTTAAAAAATAAAAAACATTTTAATATATTTATATCGATTATATATTACAAATAAATTTTATTTATTTTTAAAATAGTTTCTTTTATAGTTCGTATAAAAAGAAAATCGTATATGTGTGTGTGTGTGTGCGCGCACGCGCGTGCATACATGTACATGATCTATCACTTATCTCTGTTTTTTTCCCTTTATATCAATAAATCTTAATCAACTCAAAACATAGCAATACTGAAAAACATAACAGTGCATAGTCAAAAAGAACAGAGGTGATATAAGGACACATCCTTAATAAAATCTTGTGTCCTATTAAAAACATAACAGTACTCAAAATATAACACTACATAAAAAGAATAGAAATGATGAATAAATCTAAATAAAAAAATTAGAGGTAAATATAAAGAGATATCTTTAATATCGAAGTAGGATAGATTTGCTAAAGCAATGCCAACAGGAAAATCTTTATCATCACATTTTGGAACATCTGTAGATATTACAATCATCAATCACTAAAAACTCCTCCCTGTCCACGACAACAATTATGAAAAATCATGTGACGATCATAATTTAAGACGAACAAAAATCTAAATTGTACAATATAGGATTACTACTAGTATTCATAAAGCCAAGCAGAATCAATTCACTTTACTGAAAATCAATTCACATTAGTGGAAGTCCGATTAAGAGCTTTGTCTTCACATGCTTTTTCTTCTTGTCTGTTCGTCATTGATTATGCAGATGCACTCAAATTACATTACCCTCCCTTGCTTTTACACCTTCACTTTTAATTATTATTCATATTTATTATTGATGACACCAACCCAGAAAAAGTGGATCGGTTTGTTTGAACTGATATTGCCTGTCTTCTTCACTTTTATATCTTTGACTCTTTATCAGTTCAGTTAAGTCTTTTCTAATTTCCTCTGAAGATACTGTTGGGTATGTGAAGTCTAACGGTCACGATCTTTCAGCTTCTCCCACTTCTTCAGTTGATAGATATTCCCTGCTTTGAGAGTGGACATAGGCGTATTCGCCGAACCACTATATTCTTCTGTGTTATGTATTTTGTTCTATGTTTTTTATTGCTGTTTTAGATATGTTTATTAAGTTTATCTACTCGATTAAAACTTACATATACAAATCTATCATAGATGATGGAAGAAAATTAGCTCAACAGTGGTCATCAAAAGTGTACATTTTGTCTTTGTTTGATGCAGACGTTGGATATTAGGAATCCTCCATTTTCAAATGAAACACTTATTAGGTGTGACTATCTATTCATTTTACTAAAAATGGAATGGGTTTCAGATTTCATTTTGTCTTGAGTTGATGATTTCATCATTTTTTGCCTTGTGAATTGACAGCAAGAAGTAAAGATGTCAATTGAAGATAAAATATGTTGAGTGGAGATAAAATATTAAGCAAACTTGTCATGTTAATGTAAGAACTATTGAAAACATATATAGAAGGAAGAAGTATTTCAACCTGTTAAGAATCTGGATACGATTTTGGGGAATCTTTATTAAATATATTAAGCAATACAGCTGTTTAAATTCAAGAGATGTTGACTATACGATTATATCAACACACAGCTATGAAATGCAGCCGACCAGAGAATAAAGAAGTTCCGAGAGAAATAGACTGCACAACTACCTCGAGAATTTAATATTAAAAGTAAATATGGAGGAAAAGGATTTTTTCGATGTCATATATGTTAAATGAAATATAATTATGCATTGTTTGGTTTGATGGAGTTAAAAATATATTTTCTTATGATAATTTGTTTTTTCTTTTTCAAATTCTAGATAGATGTATTAAATTTGTTTATCAATATAATTATTACGATGAAATTACTTTTTGTTTATACATATGTTTTTTATTATTAAAAGCTGCAAAATAAGAATGATGTCTTTATAAAATTACGTTTCAAAGGTGTAAATCCAAAAGATATTTACAAAAAGGTTCAGAGAAGACCATTGATAATAGACTAGCAGCACAACTAGTAACCCACATCAAGTATGGGTACACAAGCCACCCACATCAATGGGAGAGGGGTGAGAGACTGCAAAGTGATTCTTCTTTTTCCGACGAACAACAATCCAAGTGATATTATTAGCAGGATCCCCAACACAAGATGGTGGAACCCTTAGAGAGAGAATCAACATCATCAACAAGACCAAAGTGCTAACAATGTTGAACCTCAGTAGCGACAGGCTGTAGCATATCAGGAGCAGTAGCAGTCAGAAAAGAGTTAATGTCGCTAGACGGGACTGAATCAACAACAAGAGGTGGAGATAGATCCACTAGAATGAAGGAGGCAAGAACAGAAGCAACATCACTCATGGGAAATATCATCAGCTTGAAGAGTGTCATCAAAGGAAGAGTCGACGACCAGGACAGTCAAATGATCAGCATTTGCATCCTTCCACCATGTGGCAACACCTTTACAATGTGAAAGAGAACAATTTGGGACTAGATGGCCAATAGAGAAGCACCACCTACATCTGAAGGGGAAGCCCTCAAAATCCAGTAATTGGGTCCATGGCCTATCCCCGACCAAGAGAACCACTTCCCCCTCAAGGTCCAAGCAGAAGTAATCGACTCACCTCAATATATTATTCAATAATATCTCTATAAGATATTTTTATTTGTAGCTATTAATCTTGAATAAATCCATGTGAAAAAATAGAAATATATAATATATCAAATTAAAAGTAAATAATATATAAATTTATTAAATATCTATTTAGATATTAGATATTTTAATTAAAAATTATTTTGTTAAAAATGATATCATATAAATAAATTATTAATTTATTTCACATTTTATTTAAACTAGTTTATTTATATCACAAATTCAATTGAAAAATTTACCAATAAAAAGTTAAACTCTATAAAAATAAAAATAAAGATATTTATTTCATATAATATGTTACTCATATAAAGTTAAACTCTATAAAAAAGAGTAAAATATATTTATTTCATATCATGTCATAAGATATTTCATATGTCAATTTAATATCATATGTTATTCAATAGTATGTTTATAAGATATTTTTATTTGTAACTATTAAACTCAAATAAATCAATATTAAAAATAGAAAGATATAATATATAAAATTAAAAGTAAATAATATATAAATTTTTTTAATATTAAATATAGAGAAATCAAAACAAGGTTACAACACGAAAAAAGACCACGAATAGTTCAGCTCCGGAGGCATGCCTCACACGGAGAAAATCCAAGTAAGCTACCCAAACAACATAATGAAACCATTATACACAAGAGCCATATATTCAAAAAAAGTTTAATGAAGTAGATCTTCAAACTGTTCCACCCAGGCTGTCCAGCCAAGGGGTCCTTCCATCCAAGCAATGCCTTTATTGGCTTGGATTTGAGAAATCATTTTTATCTGATCATCCGTCGCATTCTTGTTCTTGGTGATTTCCTTGTGTAATTTTTTCACCGTTTTGTT